>JABYQP010000042.1:0-264716 GCA_022606235.1 Abortiporus biennis
CGTTCAATGTTCAATTTGTTTACTTGAATTATGTGCATCATAGATGGTTTGGACGGCGTAGAGGTCGACATTGATGGTCCGATCAGTGTAACCGTGGATGATAACGCTTTGTTCTTTGTTTGACCGTGGCTTGCAATTATAATTACTATCATTGACATGAGGTTCAACTTCTGAAGTGATACTACGAGGTAAGTTTTTCCAATGTCGATTGTCAAATTTGCGCTCGAGTTGACTTTTTATCCTAGCTCTTCAAGTTAAAATTAGGGCCTTTTGTAACGATATTTCTTTGACAATTGATGACGCGGACAAGTTGGCTGTGTATTTCTTTCTATTAGGAACTCGGACTCGGACTTATTTATTTACTGCTCACTTACTACCCCCCCTCTCTCCCTCCACTCCACGGTATATGCATACGTACATCATTGTATTGGTCTCCTTTATTCAACTTGTTTCTTGAATCTTTCAAGCTTTCAACTTCGAGACTCGTACGTGTTTGGACATGATCTGCGTCGGGTTGTGCGACGTGTATGATCAGTACTAGTCACAGTCAGAGCCTTAGAGAAGGTTTTCAAGTTATAGCACTAGTTTCATCAACTTAAACATATTGGCGACTCATACATTTCCAGTTTTCTGCGTTATTGTCACTACATATACAAAAGATGGCAATCCCGTCATACACATCATACTGATAAAAGGGTAACAACGTTCAAGTTTCTCGGCGAGCAAGAGTCAACAAATCCCAAATCCGAAGCTTCATCTATCTCCCCAGACTATGCCCTAGATTATTCGTACAGCGCACTTAAAGGGCTTTATCTACATATAGACAAAATTTAATCAATTTCAATAACAAGTAAACAGGGTAGTATCAACTTACTCTTGAGTTGTTCATTATAGAATGAAGGACGATGATCTGGGGGGATGATTTTACTGACATCACCATCAACTAAGTATACATACGAGTACAGTATGAATTTTAGCCAACCTCTAAATTAGGATAAAATACAATAACACTGACCTTCGTCAGGAGAGGGTACTGGAGCACCAAGTGTAAGACCAACTTGAAGGGCCGACAAAAGAACAGTGAGGTAGAGCCAAGCGTTCATGATGAGTTCTGCTTCACAGTATACTGAAGTAGAGGGTAGAGAAGTAGTTGCTGCTGCCTTTGCGGAGACCATATTTATATCATTACTACTAGCGACCATCGCAAATCGAACGTTGAACATGGAGCGAGTGTGGATTCCCATTAACCGAGGGTGGAAGTCGCATCGACTAGTTGTCCCAAGAAACCGAGTGGAGCATAGAGTACGAGTGACTCGGAGTACATGAGGAATGTCAATGAAAACACGACTTTTACAATCAGAAACTTCTTGAACCTATCAGCCATCCTCGGAGGGGTCATGTATATCTTTCCGTGAAATGATCCTAGATAGTCAGGTCACTGTCCTCGTGCACTTTAAATCCAAGTAGCACCACCTCCTCTCTCGAGCTCGAGCTTCAGTAAATATGCGTGACGATTGCCATCCGAGTCGGAATTGAGTTTGGAGAGATGGCTTTCCTAGGGAAGCATTGTGGCGTTTCGATGGTATCTGAGTGGATTTGGCATCGAGGCTTTGTAAGTTCATATAGAGTATTCGGATGCTCCAATATCTACCAACTTTCTCATAATAAGTATATCGATTTCTTGCCATATGGTGGGGGTAGATAAGCCGGTTTGTCGGTTTAGCTTCGAGGGGTATTTTCTTCGACAGTCTTGTCTGTAAAATTCGACTTCTCACTGGGCACATGATGGACGAGTTTTCAGTTGTGGATGTGTGATTATACGCATAGCTTAGAACTCCAGTATTGGACATGCGTACAGCTTCGCGGCGATACAATGATATTGAATGAATGCATAAAGATTTGTCTTGGAGAATACCCGCATTGTTGACGGAGTGCTGACAAAATGAATAGCGAGTCTGTACAGGAGAATTCGTCAGCAATATCGGAATATTTGTATCATTCACCCATGTAGACATCACAAAACTTGAAATCCGGAATTCGTGCTTCATCGCAACACCCGCAGCGGAAGACCATCAATCAAGTATACCTTAAACTCCATTATCAACTTTTAGTATCTATATCCAATCGGACAGTTGCTCACCATTGTTTTACCAAAATGGATGTCTAGTTCCAGCTCGAGTGGCCGGACTTCAAGCTTCAAAGAGAGCCTAATGTGTTGTTGGAGATGACCTACGTCCAGCGGCCCGCAGCGTGCCGTTCTGGCAGGTCCTCACTACTAAAAATCTGAAGGCAAAGCAAAGAACCGCAAAGATACTCACAAAGGTGGGATAAAACGTTTCTGATGTTTGATCCCAGTGAATACTTGTCTTGGTGGCCTATTTAGAAAAGTACATACCTAGCAGTCTTCAGTGACTTGAATTCGTTCGATGTCACCTTGAAGTAAACCATATGATGAGGATAGGAATCAAATGTGGCTTGCTTTAGTTCGGCACCCAACCACAGTCAAGGAAAGACAATTGACAGATCCATACGTTCCCTCCGTTCCAAGTATAATACCTTCTTAGCCGAGCGCATGCAGAGCGAGAGGCTTGAAGCGCAGTGAGACGAGTGAGAGAAAGATCCCAGGAGTTTCGTTATCTTCAATGAGGATGAGCTTCTACTTTCGATCGCATCAATACAACCACGAAGATTGATAGCAAGGCACTACACCGTGGTAGCTAGAATAAGATAATGAACATTATTAATCATAAGTTCAGTACAATCATCAAAAACATAAACGTACAAGCGGTCCACCGAAGTATAATTTTTTTTATCCTTCATAAGGAAAATAAATCAGTACTTAGTACATACTGACTCGTCTTGAGGTCGTCCTTACCGACGGATCTTCTTCTTTGGTTATATTACATCCGCGACTTAGATCAACCAAGGTGTCTGAATCATCCTCGGAGTATTCTCAAGGTGTCGGTTCTAGGTATAAAAGAACAGAATAATAGGGAGACATGAGTGAGCTCAACCCACACACAGAATGAGGACTCACATTTACGTCTCGTTACTCTTTTCCGTTTTCACTCTCATCATTGCAGCACCTCTCCCTGAGCCATATTCGGGTACGCAGATTTATATCTGAGGTGCAAAACCAACGCTGACGGCTTCGATTCCGTTTACCAGCTGGTATTGACGGGACTACGAGCGATGTTACACCACTAGATTCGACGTTTTTCACAAATGCAGGCAGCGAAGGAGGCAATGCGTAAATCGAAAGTGGGTTCCTATAACTTTCAGTAATTCTGGAAATCAGCTGAACGGTGGTGTTCTCAGTGTGGTGTTTTGACGATAGAAAGAGATGTATTATATTTGCTTACTTGTCAGGATATTACGAGAGATATATGAAGAACTCCTATGCGTCGAGGAGTGCTTGGATGGTGGATTGACGTGGGATTGAGTCAAGAACCAAGCCATTACGGACATACGAGTGGATCTAAGCTAAGGCTCCGAGACTGATTAGTATACTTTGCGAGAACAGGACGGAGGAGCCTGAGGATAAATGTACTTACCGAGATGATCTTCTCTGTGAACGTCATACTAAAATGTTGTATAGTAAACCCTTTGAAACTGCGCACAACTTCTAGTGGATACATGCCGATATCAGCGTACTTAACAATAGCTTGCAACCAGTTCAGATCATGATGATCACCTATATATTTATCCTTGAGAAGTGTCAACGGACGGAATGAAACTTACAGTGGTGAATCAATAGATATAGTAGTGATAGTGAGGCGTTTGTACTTATATGCCTCGTGGGAAAGACACTTAGCCCGCAGTGTTTCATGACTTGAACTTTAGGTCGTAAAGCTGAAAATAGCTTTAGAGGGATCATAGGAATTGTGTACTGCCAGTCGCAGCTGGATCAACGGCACAAACATATCCCTAACAGGTCCGTATATAAGGGTGGTACCTGCTTTACCAAAATATCATCAGTTAAACCGAAAGACTTGGTACTTCGACAAATATGCAAACTTGCCTGTATCTTTCATTCTTCGTAACTTTAACAATCCTGGTGTCGGCAGCACCAGCACCTCTTCCAGAGCCATACACAGGTGCGTCTGACGACAAAATTTAATGTAGAGTGCAGATTGTTTTGATCTATGTTCTTCTTCTATAATTGTTTTCCTCTAGCTGGTATCGATGGTACAACGAGTGAGGTGGTTCCATTAGAATCCGATTTTTTTGGTGGCACAAACACCCCGATATAACATTGAGTATCGGCGTGAGTAACATACCATATCTCTGTGGCGTGCAAGCTTCAATTATTGATCAATCGAATAGGATGTCAACGTTAGTCACCGTACATGGTGTACAATGAAGGACGTACCGACTCGCCTCGAAGAAGTGATTTGAAGGTCTGAATATCATAAACACACACCAATTGATAGGCCAGAAGGTCGGAATATTCTGAAAATATCCCTTCCAATTAACGTATTTCTTTATAATGTATCAATAGGGACCTTGTATTTGGTTCGGAATTGCGAGTACGAGTCTCGAGAGATGAAATGAAACCAAAGTCCAGTCACTGCATTGTATCACTGAAGTGGAAGTGGAAATATAAGTATGATATGAACCAATAATCCGAGGACTCACCTCCATATCCGCGTTCGAGTCGTCGATGTATGACACACAAAAATAAAGGTATGAAAGTGAATCAATCGCCTTGGCAGTGTTGAAGAGCCTCGGAGTGTATATATTGCAACAAGAATCGCGAAAGACAATAACGGGATGATCGATGATGGAGAGAAACGAATTATACTGTCATAATGAATGCAAAGGTCGAAAAAAGAGATCAGAAAAGATCAAAGGGGGGGAGAGCGTGTGATGGTTACAATCTAGAGCACAAAGCAAACGAGACAAGAAGGACAATAGAGACCGAACGACAGAACATGACGATCTGTACGAAATGGATCGGAAACCAAACCAAAAAGATACTGAGAATCAACCAACCAACCCAAAAATGGAGAAGACATACGACCCGCGCATACCAATTCTACACCTTCCCAGATTTCGACTGTGATCTTCTTCTATTCGGTGGTAATACAACAAGCAAGGGGATGCAGGCAGCATGATACAGCAGCAACGGCAGCGACATTTGAGATTTCAAAAGCACGGGTGGTGTAGGAGTGCGTGGAGGAAGCACGAGTGCGAGATGGAGTAGGATGAGGGATATAGATCAAACAGGGAAGGGGAAGGAGTAAGAATGGGAAGTTTGCGGATAGATGGATAAATAGAATTTGTCAAAAAAGCTTACGAATCGCTGCACCAAACCTCAAGACGGCCTTCAGGTCTGCCCTTCGCGTTTTCACGCGCAGTTTCTATAGCAAGTTCGTAATCCATGGCATCTTGAAGAGTAACCTTGGCACCATCTTCATCTTTGAATTTAAGTCCTAAATCTTGGAAAGATGCTCCAAACTTGGTTGCTACTCTTTCCATGAAATCCTCGAAAGGCATCGTGGCATCAATAGCCATTCCTCGTACATCGCCTTGATGATGAATCTGTGGGAGAGGAAAGAGAAGGTGGTCAGCATGTTTGAAATATCATTCAGGAATAACTACTATTTTCAAACGAACCTTAACACGGATCCTAAGTAAATCTTCGTCGTACTCTCCTCCACTGCCATAACCTTCCTCTTCTTCGTAATACACACTCTGTGCACGAGTAGGAGCTCTTCTTCTGGTAGTCCTTCGCCTCATGGTCCCACCAACTGAACTTGGTGCGTAAGACGAAGGTGGAGCCATAGATCTTGATCGTTGAACCGATGGGTTTGCATTATTCTTAGCCCAATTTGCTACACGCGCACCAGGAGGACTTGTTTGTTGATCGTCGCCATAAGAATCCAGATAATCATCATAGAACTCTGTAAGACGTGGACCTCCAACTGCGCTCGGAGATCTTGCAGAAGGTGATCGCCTAGGTGGTGCGAGCCCGACAGGCGGTGGAGGAGGAGGCGGTGGTAGGCTACGTTCATCTAATGGCATAGGAGCGCCAGGTCTGCGGACACTGAGACCGCGAGTTGGCGCGCCTGGCATTTGTCGGTTGGAAGGTGAGACCGACGATGTACTACGTGAGAGTGCCGGTCCACCGGCAGCGGATGGCCCGCCAGCTCCTCCAGGAGAGCTTCCACCCGCAGCACGTATGCGGTCGCGGGCGTCGGGGGAAACGGTGATGGTTGTCTTGGAACGTTGAAGTGGTTGCGGTCGATCAACATCAGGGACGGTGGGACCTAATGAAAAAGCAAACGAAGTCAGAACAATTCCAATCTTTGAGTGTCGAATGACATACGTGAAGTGACAGAGACAGTCGCAGAACGGTTTAGACCCTCTGGTGAAATTGGGGTATCCAAGAATGTGCCAGACGGAGTGACACCTTGTTTCAATCTGGTTACTCCGGTGAATGTCGTGAATTGCTCGTTAGCATCGCTTGTTGCGACAAGTTTCTAAAACCAAAAGCCGTCAAATATCATTCAAACCACAAATAATCTGAAACACCTACAGCTTTGCCTAGATAATCTTTTGCCTTGGCATTCTTGAGTTTATTCTCCGGTGGGCGGTAGAGAACGCCAACAGGCTATGGGGGACATTTGGTCAAGATCGAATGAGAGGGGGAGGAAGGAAGGATGAGCTCACAATACTGAAGACAGTATAGCCATCACCACGGTCCGCAATAGCATCATCAACGACATTATGTTCTTCGGTCGCTTTCTCCTTCCTCGCTTCCTCCATCTCAATCATGCCTTCCTGCAATCTGCCCAAATAGATCAACGATAATCCCTTGTTGAACAAGACTTCCGCGGAATACAACTTGAACTTCAAGCCAAGTTGCTCATAGTTAATCGCTTGGTTACCACGGAGATATAAGAGAGCCTCTTCGAAATCCTTGTATGCGAGGTCATAACGAGTGAGCAGAAAGTTAGATACGCCGCATTGGAAGTACGCGACGGCCAGATATTGATCCAGCGACGTAGCAGCAATAAATTGTTCAACAGCTGCTTCATGCTCGCCCAGCGTAGCATAGATCAATCCCATATTTGTGAGGATCTTAGAGGAGTCGCCGATCGCTGAGAAGAGTTCAAGAGATTTCTCGAAGTCTTCGTCATCGTAAGCTTTGAGTGCAGCAGCCCAAGTTTCCAGCTCGGCCTTGAGAGACATTATGAGAGTCGAATGAAGGGGAGGGGAATAAAAAGATGATGTAAAGTGTTAAAGCTTTGAATTCGAAAGCGTTAAACCACAATTTGACTGCGCTGATCGGAGAAGTAGAACTCACCAAGAAGGTCAGCGGTGCACCGGGCACAAACTGAGGAAAACGAATGAGAAGGTGAAAAGAGATGAAGGAAAGAACGAACGAACGAACGAAGGTGGAATACAGAGCGACCAGAAATGTGGATAGACGACGGAGGCAGTGGAATGCCAGACCAAATGTTAAGCGATGATCCGACAATGTCAAGTAGTCTGATGGAGATATTGTTGGAGATCGACCAAAAGGGGGGGCAAGAATGAACCAAACGAGCGAGAAGCGACGAGGAAGATGTGGCCGTCGTCGTTGTCGGCAGTGAGGAGGATTGTGGAAAGCAGACAAGGGGAGACTGGCTTGTTGTTTTTATTTGATCGACCCTACAAATCTAAAAATCGGCCTCAGTCCACCGCGGCCTTCACTCAACCTTTTCTTTCTCTAATTATTCTCACAAAAACATGCATCTTTCATTTTGGACACTCCGTTCGACCTCGCGTTTGTTTTTCATCGTCAAGGCAATCACCTTTCTCTCCCCAGCGTGGAGAAAAGTGCGAGAGACCTGGAAGAGTCTCTTTACCCCGAACAGCGGTATCACAGCGCTCCAGTCAGGCCGTGGCCTCTCGAGAACACAATCCTGATATGTCGCTAGTCCAAGAAAACATATCGTTTGACTGGCACCGATAATGCAAGAAAGACAAGTGCGGTAGAACATGCGCATACAATCCGTTTCCATGTCAACTTTTGCAAGCATGCTTCGAGCATCCATTGCGCCGGGCAGGATCAGCGACGACCCTTTCCCGGATACAAGATGACGGCTTCTCTATTCTCATACGCACTCCAGGATAGACGTACTGTGGCCTGCGAAGGTCCTTCCATTCGCATACCTGTTCGTCATGCATAGTTTTCCCTTCCACCGCAGCATACGACAAGCTTCAAAGTGAGTATTCATCTCATCCGATTTGTCTGATTCAATTTGGTAGGAGCATTTGGTTACCACCAGCGGATTCGTTTTGGACGCCATATCATATATACAAAGAGACATTTAGCCATACATAATGCATGAATTCATCATATCTATCTGTCAAGTATACAGGATCAATTCGCAGCCGTAGTAACCTAAAATCGAGGCTGTAAATTATGATTGTTCATCCAAGATGTGACATTTACTTTTCCCAACAATGCTTTGGACGCTCCCACTCCGTTTTATTTCGAACACGGCTGCAACGGCAACTCCGTGATATTTGTAAGTTCCTCTTTCATCGTTGCATACAGTGTGGGCATCCCCAATCGTGTGCTATCGGATTCGATACTGATAATGGGCTCTGAAACCACACTTTCGTACGGTTTCGTCATGTCGCTGGCTTTTCCCGGGCCCCTTCCGACTCGACGGTCATTATCCTTGGTCCAGTAACGGTACGCATATTTCCATCTCCCTGAAGATAGTCTGAAGAAAGCAGTTCGACCTTTCGCATCCTCGTTCTATCTGTCTTCCTGCTCGACCGTGTCTTTTGTAAGTTGTTGCCAGTTTCGTCAATTACAGCATATTATGTATGAGATAATGAGAGTGAGAGAGTCAGGTTTCCTCGAGTGTGTAAATAGACGTAATTCACCACCGTGTTGAATATCTGGGATTGGTGTAGCGGCGCAGATAGACTAGCCAGGCTGTGCTAAAAGTCAATTGTTTATGGGCGCCTAAAATAAGCAGTTGTCGGCTACGAGACGCATTTTACTCTTTGCTCTCTTCCGTTCTGTAGCTGTCCAGGTGAACAAGGTGAGTGGCCGATTCGACGTTTTCAGTGAATTCTATGTCTTTTATATTGTGTTCTGACTGTCAGGTGTAGGAAATCAACATCTGGTGATCAAAGAAGTCGAGAACACGAGTCATTTTCAAGTTCATCATCCCCTCCAACATTCTAAGAACAGATTCTTCAAAGTTGTTATATATACGACTCCTCCATACCCTCCCATCATTCTTTCTCCCTTTCCCCCTCTCATCATCTTCCACCAATAAACGAAAATGGCTCTCCCTGAAGCTCTCACTAAACCTATCGACATTCTTATGATCGATAACTTTGATTCTTTCACTTGGAATCTTTACCAGTCTCTGTGTCTTCTTGGAGCGGACGTCACAGTCATTCGAAACGATGCTATTCCAGTCTCTGCTTTCCCTCAGCTCAAGATCAATCGTTTGATTATTTCGCCCGGTCCTGGTCACCCTGTTACAGATTCCGGTATCTCTAGAGATGCTATCAAGTACTTTGCTGGAAAGGTCCCTGTTTTGGGTGTTTGTATGGGATTGGAATGTCTTGTTGACGTTTACGGAGGCACTATTGCGTAAGTAAATTCGTTTCTTAGACTTGCGACCAACTTGTTGAGTCTCCGTGGAATGCAGCTATGCGGGCGAAATTATGCACGGAAAAGTCAGTGCCGTCCGTCACGATGGTCGTGGAGTCTTTAAAGACATCCCCCAAGGAATCAAGTCTACCCGTTACCACTCTCTCAGTGCGGGTCTGAGTACCCTTCCCGACGAATTGGCGATCACCGCTACAACCGAAGAGAGTGGCGTTATCATGGGTGTCCGTCATCGCAAGTATACCGTAGAATCCCTTCAATACCATCCAGAGAGTATCCTTTCTGAATCTGGTGACGATGTTCTTCTCAACTTCATCAAGCTCAAAGGCGGAGTTTGGGAAGAGAACCCAGAGTTTCATGTCTTGGATAAATCCCTCCCCATCTTCAACCCTATCAACGGAGAACCCGTCGCTTCTACTTCTGCTAAGATCCCAACCATCTTAGAGAAGATTTGCTCCCAACGTCTCAAAGATGTTGAACATTCCAAGCGCACGCCTGGAACCGCACCTGAAGATCTCAAGACTCTTCTTCAAATGAACCTTTCTCCACCTCCCGTTTCTTTTGTTGATCGTTTGAAGAACGCTCCAAAGAAACCTGCTTTAATGGCAGAAATCAAGAGGGCCAGTCCTTCTAAAGGTCCTATCGCAATGCATGCAAACGCAGCTCAACAAGCTCTTACCTACGCTCTTTCAGGAGCATCTGTCATTTCCGTCCTTACTGAACCAACTTGGTTCAAAGGATCTTTACTCGACATGCGTCTTGCCCGGCAAGCTATAGATGCTCTACCCAACCGCCCAGCTATCCTTCGAAAAGATTTCATTTTGGACGAATATCAAATTGACGAAGCTAGATTATACGGAGCAGACACTGTTCTTCTCATCGTCGCTTGTCTTTCTCAAGAACGTCTTCGAGAGTTATATTCCTATGCCGTTTCTATCGATATGGAACCCCTTGTCGAAGTTAACAACGCCAAAGAAATGGAGGTCGCTCTTTCACTCAATCCTAAAGTTATCGGTGTCAACAATCGTAACCTTCACGATTTCCAAGTTGATATGAACAACACTAGTCGATTGGCGGATATGGTGAAGGATAAGGGTATCATTCTTTGCGCTCTTAGTGGTATCAAGGACGCACAGGATGTCAAGACTTATGTTGATCAGGGCGTGGGTGCTGTTCTTGTCGGAGAAGCTCTCATGAAAGCTCCAGACACAAGAGCTTTCATTCGTCAACTGCTTTCTTGGCCTGAAGGTAAAGACAAAGCTACAGCTACTTCACTCCCCCCTTTAGTCAAGATTTGCGGAATTCGAACTGAACAAGAAGCTCAAGGTGCCATTGAAGCAGGAGCTGATTTACTTGGGTTCATGTTCGTTGAGAAAAGTAAACGATTCATTACTATCGAACAAGCCCAAAAGATTTCTGCATCTATTCATTCTACTCGACTTTCTTCCGGTTCTATCGTCAATACCCCCATTGGAGAAGGAGAGAATTTGAACGAACCTTGGTTTACAGCTCATGCTGAAAGGTTACGTTCATCTTCATCTTCTCCCTCTACACGTCCTCTCCTTGTCGGTGTTTTCCAAAATCAACCTCTTCAATTCATTCTCGATACTATCGCTTCCGTCAACCTCGATCTCGTTCAACTTCACGGTTCTGAACCCCAAGAATGGTCCAAACGTATTCCAGTTCCTGTTATTCGAGTTTTCCACGTCGAAGGAAGTCAAGGGAATAATTCTTTGGAAGGTCTTACCAGACCAGGATTCAATCAATTCATCCTTCTCGACGCTGTTCTTCCAGGAAGTCAAACGGGTTTAAGTGGAGGTACAGGAACAAGGGTCGATGCAGAGTTCGCGAAGGAGGTCGTCCAGAAAGGTGAACTTCTTCAAGTCAAGAAGAGTTCTGCAGTCGACGGATCAGCTACGACATATTCTTTACCAGTCATCCTTGCCGGTGGACTTAACCCGGAGAATGTTAAAGAGGTTGTTGAGACCGTTAAACCTTGGGCTGTTGATGTTAGTGGAGGTGTTGAGTTTGAGGATGGATCCGGGAAGGATATTGAGAAAGTCAAAGCGTTCGTGAAGGCTGCTAAATCTATCGATGCTTGATCTGTCAGAGTTTGCTGTTCTGAATTCGTGGTGGATTATGTTGTAGATTGGCAGTGTATATCTGAATATGTAGAAATGGAATGCCCTTGTGTTGTCGTAGTCTCCGCTTCCATGAATTGGTTGAACACGACTAATAGTGATGATGATGTATTGGGTATAATGTCAATGGAGTTTAACAAAACCATGGATCTAGTCTGCGTTATGCGAGACTTCAGTATTATAGGGTTGTAGTGATACAGATGGAATGTGAGAGGTCCAAGAGAAAGACAATACGAATAGATGTGACAAACATTGAGAGCACCAAAAAGTAATGTCGAGTCCCCTTGCAAAACCCGTAAAATGCTCGCGCAATTACCAGTAGACAGAACTAGGGGTAGACTGTCCGGAGGTTTCCACAGCGCCCGAGCCATTAACCATTAGCCCCACATCTGTCTTGACCCTCTCCGGATTGACACAATGCTTCTTTAAAGCATCGATAACATGAGGAATAACGTCCCTATGAACGTTTCCTCCCCACAAGATATCCAAGTGCTCGTATCCTCTCAGACGAGTAGCGACGGTGTGACGAGGCAATTCGTGTAACATTTGTGAGATATCAACCAAAGAATCACAATCACCATATAATAAAACGATAGGTGAAGTGATATTCCTAGTTGGAAATCTGGCAGGTGCGTAGGATGTCACACCTGTTGAACGTAGACCACCTCCGACTTTGAGCTTTTGGACATCGTCGTCGTACATCACGAATCTACCATTTCGCATGATTTGGAACCAATGAACGACCGATTTTGTGGAAGCGAACGAGTAGAGATGAGAATAGGCGGCGAGTTTTTGGGTTTCGGGAATATTAAATGAATGCCAGTTGAATAGCCAACGCATGGAAGAGTTGATGATGGAACAGAAGATAGGTGGGTATAGGATTGCTTGCCATGTCGCAGCAGATGATAAGATGATTTTGCGTCCAAAGAGAAGGAAAAGAAGAGTCGGGCTGCGTTTACAACAATATCAACATTTATCCTATGGGCATTCCGAAGATAGAGAACTCACGATGCTTTCATCAAGCCATCTACAATTGGTGCAGCAAGTCCAGCAGGACGCATGGCCGGAGCAAGTGCGATGAAGACGTTGACTCTTTGGTTGAGTTGGGGATGGATACTAAGAGCCGCAAACGCCTGCGCAGAGCCTTGACTGAATCCAATATAACTGACACTTTCCTCGCCTGTGAGATCAAGTATATACTCGATCGAGTCCGGGATATCATTCCATGCAAAGTTATCTATACTGTAATCCCAGAACTTTGAAGAATTTGGGTCATGAAATATGGATTTCTTGGAGTATTTGTTGCCTCGATTATTGCCCATCCAAACATCGTACCCTAGTTCCACGAGGACAAAAGGTATGGACCTTTGTGCTTCTGTCAAGCATACCCATACCTCAGAATTCATGAGAAGACCGTGGTGAAGGTATACGACCGGTTTGCCTGTGGATCTACCTGCAGAATTCACGGTTTCTCCTCTTCGGTTACAGATACGGTGTAAGCCAAGTAGATATCCATCCTTTGTCAAAACGACGTGTTCCTCAAAGGAATAACCGAAGATATCACAGAGCTTCTCAAAGTCTTGAGCCCGTCGAATACGATCCGCGAGATGAACTTCTTCTGCATCGCATTCTTGCAATGATGGGTGACCAAAGATACCGTCGAAAAGAGACCGAGAACGATCATAGAACCATTCTATAACCGCCTTGGGGAGAAAAGCAATGATAAAAGACAGGAGAGTTTCGAAAGTGACAAAAACGGCACCGAGGAAGATGGCAGAGTATTCCCGTCTCCTTAAACGACCGAGAAATGGCAATCGTGCCATGGCGAGTTATTTTATGCAACTAGAAGATAATATAAAGATAGGTTTGTTTGTTTCAAAACATAGATATGCTTCGGAAGGGGATGGTAGTTGAGAGAAAGATTCAGATTGGAGCAGAGTGACTTGAACGTGATATTTACATGGTATTACGTAATCGTGTTCAGTAAAAGTACCGCAACCTTAGACTAGGGTTTTTGTTCTGGGCCACATCAGGCCTCATCACTTTCCTGTTGCACTGGTCCGTCTACAAGGACTGAAACTATCATACGCTATAGAAACAAACCAGGAGACGCAGTAACATGGGAGAACTTGATCATAATTAATTGGCAGTGCCTCGCGAAAGAGTTTTCGCCATCTATCACTCACTCCCAGCCTCATTCTAGTAGCTCAGGGATCTCTCTCTTATAATTCGATACTCCTCGATCTCAGGGCTTTCTCTCTAAGCGACTCAGAACTCAAATACCGGCTGGTACGGAAATGGGTCAAGTTGAATCACAACCACAGAACTCTACTCCTGTGACACCATCTGGGACCAAGGCTTTCTTGGATGAGATTTTATCTGTTGAGAATGTCGTAGAGAAAAAAGGACAGCCAAAATCTCCTCAGGAGCTCTTGAAAACTCAATACGAAGAGCTGGACCATTTCTTCGCCGCATCGCAGAAGCAGAAAGGTGATACTAGAGGTGCGCTCCAAAGGTCGTTATGCACAGCTCATGTATATTCTAACCTCACATTTTCTGAAGGACAAGAAAGCCGATTGCATGCACGAAGAAAGCTCAAATACCTGGCATCGCCACAATTACTGGCTCTTTTGACGGATGTATTCGATGAAGTGATTCGTCGTAAATTCGAGATCGAAGATGGTGAAGACCAAGAAGGTACGATTCTCCAGGTGGTCTGTAAGCTGAGGCAAAGTATTAACCGAAGGAAATACTAGGCTCTCATGTCTCATCACCCATTAAACGAGACCAAGCTCGTCAAAAACTTTCAGCATTAAGTCCGCAACGTTTCCTAGACATTGTGGGCGACCTGCACTACGAACTTGGTCGAAGATATCCGGAGCTTAGGCGCGGTATTATGCCTTAGGGTACATCACGTTACTACTATGGTTGCATAGTCATGGATTGAGGTGCCTATGATCACTACACTGCTGAAGGAGTTGTAGGATATCGTGTATGAAGCTGTAATGACTAGCAGGGCCGTCGCTGATACCAGAGATCATTGTACTCAACATGACCAGGACGTGAAATCTCCATATCTTGTTGCTTGGAGTAAACGAACTAACCGTCGTTTCTATGCAAGACTCTGGACAATGGGAGCTGGGAATTGTGTACTCTTAAATTATGATCTCGTGACTGACGCGTTGTTGACGTTTGTTGACTGTTGTGTGGTCTCATCTTTGCACACACCTTTACTAAGTTCTTCGACCATCATCGAAGTTCAGGCAAGTATGAGATGTTTCAAAGAAATTCCGATATGATACAACAAAATCCGATAATAATATACAGTGAAATCCAAACGACCAAGACTATTTCTTCTCCTTCCACTCTTTGAGTATTACCGGATCCGGACTAAATGGCTAAACAACCTCCAACCACTGCCTTTAAGCATAGCTTGCATGACTTCTTTGAAGATGCGCCGCTGGGATAGCAGATTTGAAAGAGTTTTTAGGGATCAGACTGCGAATATATATAGGATTTTAGTGAGAAAGTACGACTTGGTGACTGTAGACATGGAACAGACCTTGGTTGTTGCCATTGACTCCACACAAAACCGACAAAGCTCAACTCGAGCGTCGTGAAAAGGATAATTGACTAAGAAAGAGTTATGGTAATTAGTGGCGATTGGATTATAATTAGGTATGATAGATGAAACTCACAGGTGCTCTTGAAGCGATGAGAGGGTAACGAGCTGCAACGGCACCGAACATCTCGATATAAAATGATAAGATGGGAATAAAAAGTGGTCCGAGGCGATTGGTATATATGAACTCAGGCAGAGAATTGGGCCCAAGTACGAGAATATATTTGTTTGACGAGAAGAGAGTTGAGCTGAGTGAAGATGAAACCGGAGTCGGTTGGATGTCCTTTCAAAACGCCATCCTCTCTACCCTTTTATACACTGACACGAACCTCTTGCTTGTCTCGTACGGGTCGTAACGGACAGTGCTCGACATGAAGTCGGGATAAGGTCGACCAGTCTGGCACAGTCCAGATGGGACTGCAGTTAAGGATAGCGCGACATCATTGCCATCAAAACATTTAAACCGCGGAGTATGTGGCCTGGATAGAGTCTATCTGACTGCATCATTCAATAGTTCAGAATTCTACGCCGCGCGATGTTTTCGAAGACAACCACAAATTCCATCCTTATCCATTGAGCTATATTCTACTAAAACAATGAGTGATATGGTATACAGAACTCGAACTGCTGATAGCATAACGTTATCGAAAATCGATCGAAGGAACATAGCAAATAAACAAAAATCAAAGTCAAAAACAAAAACAAAAACCACCATCGCCATCTTGAACGGTTGAACGATTGAAACGATAAAAACCTAGCCTATAGCTTCATTAGCCCTTTCATAGCATTAGCCACGGCGAAACTAGATTTGGCCATGATCTGTCTAGCCTCCTTCGTGACTTCAGGTAAAGCCTGAACCTCACTAAGTTTGTTGGCATGTTCAGTCAGTTCCCGAAGGATTTCACGGCCTTGAGTCGCTGACGAAGACGGAAGATTGTCGTTGCAAACCGCCACTATGCTTGAAACGATAGTGATGATTTGAGTTATGTTTTCGTTTAGAGTTGGTGGTGGTGCTGGACTTCGAACTCCGGAAAGAACACTTTGAATTGCGAACACGATGGATTCGGTTTGAGCTTCAAGATATGGCTAGTTGTGGTAAGGGATAGGAAAGATTGAAATTAGAGCCAAAGTAATTAACCAACTACACGATTTCTACTGACCTTCAGCTCGCCCCATGAATCTTCAGTACCACCAGATTCATCGCTAGTCATACCAGTTGTATGAGTTGATGTAGGTTGATCAAATATTTGTGGTGGAGGTGGAGATGCAGCACTCGATTCCGATCCGGAATGATTCGATTGAGGTCTCCACCTTTCCTCCACCGAAGAACGACTATAAACAGACCTAGGAGGTGAACTCGAAGCACCAACCTCTCCCATTAATCTCGTTAAATCATCTCCTCTCCGACTACTCAAGCTAGAATTACTCCCTCCCCGAAAATGGACTCCTCGAACTTCTTCAACCGATCTCAATGAGGGCTGAAACCCATTCGTGGCTGTCCCGCTGTTCAGAGGCGGGGGAACGAACTGTTCTTGTTCGGCTTTGGTAGCTTTTCGGATTAAGACGATGCGACCGATTTCTGTGATAGTTGAAGATACATGGCTGGCGGCAGCATCCAGCAAACTGACGGGTGACATCCCTGCGCTAGTAGCATGAGTGTTCGAAGCCGTGACGAGGTTACTGAGAGTAGCTTCCGCTCGGTCACGAAGCGATCGCAAATTGTCAAAGTCGACATCAGTCCGACTCCGTGGTGGTCTTCGTTCGAAATTCTTGACATCATCCAGAATCGTACTGACTGCTGTGATGACGGCTTTCATAGGTGTAAGGACTTTTGTCGGTGCGTTGGAACGACCGGCGGTAAGGAGACTGTCAATTGCGGAGACAAATGCAGTGACGTGAATGTCAAGAAGACCGCCATCTAATGCGACTGGTAGTTGATCGTCGACTTTTGGTGGTTGAAGGTACAATTGAGACGTTGCTATCCGTCGTAATCCCAGGGTGAGAAAGACAACCTAGATGAGCAAAAAAAAAAATGACACTCACTCTTTACGCTTCGGAGTTCTGTCTTGGCAGACTCATACTTGCGCTTGTATTCTTTCATCTGCGCTTCCAAGTCCCTAATCGCGTTCATGTCAGCATCTTTCTCCGAAATTAGTTGGTCGTTCCGTCGTGACAGATCTGAGAGCTCGCTCATGAGGCCCTCCATGTCGTTACGGAGTTGATCCAGGATATCAGCATCCGGCTAGGGTTCTGATCTGAGTGAGGTATTCTCGAAATTAAGATACATTGGCACTCACTCCATGACCTTGATTAGCTTCCAAATATTCACAACGTTCTCTCAGATCTTGTAGCTCTTGGTCCCGTTGCGTAGCTAGCTCTTTCTCTCGTGCGCGTTCCCCACGTAAGTCATCAAGCTCCTTCTGCATGGTACGCATGGAACTGGTTTTTTCTTCCGCACGCTAAATAGAACTTAGTAACGCTTGTCGTTGAAGTGTCGTGAGTGCTCACCCGTCGAAGCTCTTCCAATTCCTCCTCCATTTGTCTCACCCGGTCACCTGCTACAGATCCCTGTTGTGCACTCTCGAGATCTCGTTCGAGTCCTGTGATACGCGACTGCATAGTCGCTATGCGATATTCATAATCCCTCCGAATTTTTTCATGATCTTCTCCAGTGACACTGGCCCGTCCTCTAGAGGGCCCACCAGCAGACCTATCAGAAGTAACAGAGGCTCTCCCGTACGATAGCTTGTCGTAATAATCATCCCTACTCTCCGATTCTTGGTCCTCCGCTTGTAATCGAGCACTCAGTGCAGTCAATCCAGCGAGACCACCAATCCCACTAGGTAATGATGCAGGGCTAATGCCATTATCATCGGCATCGGTATCGGTATCCCTACTCTCATCCCTCCGACTGTCCCTCAATCGATTCCTATCACTGTCTCTTCCTCTCTCCCGTTCATCAACAGCTGTCCCAGTACTATCCCTGACATCTCTACCATAAGGAACCTGAATCTCCTCTTCGGCGATGGTACTCTTGTTAGGTATAATCATCCCCATTCCAGCTGTAGCGCTTTGTGCATTCGTAGTAGAGGTTGAATCACTAGTTACACTAGCACTTGCACTCGGTCGCCTACCAACCCCGCCTCCTTGATAATCTTGTGAGGGCCGACGCCTGTCTTGGTAGACATCTTGAGATGGTCTCCGCCGAGATGGCATCCCTGAAGCTGGAGGCGCTGGCATCACTTGAACGGGCGCGGGAGGGTAATTCTCTACACCGCCATACAGTTCTTCACTCCTCCTTCCGGCAGAGAGATCTTCACTTGGTCGACGTGAAGAGCTTTGTTTCTCCGATGTGCGACTAGCACGAAAAGCGCTAGGAGGATGATTGCTTGTTGAGTTGTTGGGTTCGGGAGAGTACTCGTCATAGTTGGATCCAGGCGACGTTAAGTTGTTCGGATCAGACTGCTTCCTTCGTATTAGAAACTGTCACCAAGCCTTGTTTCATATCGCTCACCTCCTCTTTGAATTCTGGATATCTACGAGTTAACTCGTAGTAGACATCACTTGAAAGATCTTTGAAGCGACCAGTAGGTAAGGTGGCTAGTTTCTGGCGAGCTTGATTTCGCTTTGGGTGAAAGTCATTACGGACAGGTAGGAAAGGGACTGGAGGATGAAATTACGTTAGAAATGTGTCCTGGATGTAGAAAAGGAAGGGAGATATGCATGGTCCATAAAGGTTGACTTTTGGTTCATGACTAATTCTCTAAGGTCCTCATAGATTAGGAAGATCTGAAACTCATGAACATCTCATGGACCATGCTTGCTTCTTCACAGTGAGGAGCAATATAACATTATGGACGTACTTTCATTCTCCTTTGTATTATTCTTCCGTCGAAGCAACTCATCATATACATCCGTGGAAAGTTCTTGGAACTGTTGACGCGTCAAGCGAGTGAGTTTCTGCCTTGCAGAAGAGCGAGAACCTGCGGGTTCTGTAAAAAGAATGAGGACATTGCTTCGTAAACAAAGGGACAATACTTGATACCTTTTGCGAGGTACGACGCGAGGTAGCGGCTCAGCTCTTCGAAGTGTGTCCGAGCGACGACACGAGGATCCTGAGGGGGGAATTCAGGCGGGTTGTTGATAGGTCGATACGACTCCGACTTGTAGTTCGAGATGCCTGAGTAAGTTGTGTTTGTAGGTGATGAAGCGCGAACGCTGCGCTGAGAGTTGGATGGGTTTCGCCTCATCTTGCCGAAGTAATTGAAGATTTAGCAAAGTCAAGCTAAAGAGTGTGTGTTGAGTCAAGGATCCAGCGTGAGGGGAGTTGTGAGACGGTGTCGTCGGTTGAGCGGGATAATGACGGCGCAAAGCAAAGAGAGTTGTACTCGGAATCGGGCAGAATTCAGAGTTGTATCAACGCTCTCTTCCGAAGCGATTTCAATCACAATAACCTTAGCGACAATGAGGCGATTGCGTTGCTACAACTTGTTCCTTTCATCTCACCCAAGCAACGATTCACCTGTCGATAACACAGAAGATTTATTTCCCAGCGACCTATGTTTTGACTCAGGTGGTATAAGACCAAGCAGAGTAATAGCGGCAATCGGAAAGATGAGTACGCCCTCATGTAAAGTTGGTCATTGATCAACACTAGTACTGTAGGCTACAATTGTCAATCGCCATCTTCTTCAGACCAGTGCTGCTTGGACATCGTTGTAACCCAGATACTTATCTCTGCCCGATGACAACAGGTCCTTGCGTAGGAACCGTATGTACAATAATTGGCTATTTACTGGCAGCTGTGTAGACCAGCCTGGTCTACACAATGTATCTCCAACCAGGGATAACTAACTCACTAGGATCAATAAGGATCAATAATCAATGTCTAATTCTCTACATCAGTCCTTGATGTTTACTACAAAGAAATCTCATTACATTGCAGCAATTCCCAAGCAATTCCATCTTTTCAGGAACATATATAACACTCACAGTACCTTCTCAGCAGTGGTATTCAAAGAACACAAGGATGATGAAGACATTGGTGAGTTTGCATAACATTTGATGCGCTTTCATCGTGAATTGACTGGATCATCGTTCAGCAGTTTCGGATCTTTATACCAATCGGGAGCTAATGTTCATGAAAACTTCTCCTTCGCGTCAGGACTGCACTAGACAACCGTAACATCTCCTGTACTAGTACTGTCGCTGGTACAAATCATGATCGCCCTTCTGTCAAGAGTTAAATACTGATTAGGTTGAGAGAGCGCAGTTCACAATGCACAAGCAGCATTGGAGCACATTCAAGTCTGTTCAAGGTCGACTGCATTCCTTATTGTGACACCCAACGGATAACGAACTTCAAGATCCAACTGTGCAACCGCCAGGGAATTCATAGAATACACTGAGTCAACATAAACCGAACAACCAAGAAACTCGTTTGCAGATCGCTCTCAATGGTTTGGAAGCTACCATTCGTGCCATGAGAGTTGATCAGTTGCCACAGTTTCGCAATAATCGCTCTCTGTCGATAAGCATGTCGACTCCGCGGTCGTATATGTGTACAACTTCAATCCCGTTTAAGTTGAAGGAGGGCGCACGAGACGATACCTTGGTTCCGGCTGACTTCAAGTAGATCATGGATGTTGGCAAGTCGTGCTCTGGATTCATGTCAGTCACACATACTCACGGGAAAGCTTGAAGTTAATATCTGTGCAATCAAAGTAACCTGAGCTCTAACAGTATCAGAATGGATACAGCTCCACCCCGCATGCTCTCTTTATTCGAAATCCTTCTACCTAGTGACATCCTGTTTAGTCAAGTCTATCGAGGAGCTCAGAAGGTCCTTTTTACCTTCTAGAATAACTACCAAGTCTGCTCCAATATAAGAGAGTCGAAAGATGGACCACAGGCTCTTACAACAGACCTTTGAACCGCACTACCACCAGCATTATGAAAGCTCCTATCTACATTGCGCTTCTCTTATCCACCATCGTCGTTGGCCTCGAACTTGGCCACGTTGCCGATGCTCCGACACCCGCCATTGCTGATCTTAGTGAGTATCGGCGTTTTTTTAGTACAACGACATTCACGTATCGCATGCTCTAACATCTATTGAAGTCGACGGTATCATTAGTGAGGTCGAAACAGCAGAGGGTGTCAACTGCACGGGTATTTACAACTCCCCGATGGAGGATTGAGGCGTCGGTAAGTCGCAACCTGATAGTAGGAATTCTAATGAATACTGATAAATGCTGATAGGTCGTTTGTAGTAGGCTAGAATCATGCTGATTGTAAAGCAGTTTAATATCTGACGACAATGATATTTCAGATTTGTATCAGTAGTCTACAGTACAGGTGGCGACTCAATTTTATACTGTAGGACCGATGTCACCAGATCGGAGTTCCGTGACATAGTCACACTTACATCGAACAATCTCGGAGCATGATCGACAGACTATCTATTGTTCTGAAATTGGGGTATATATTTCTAGTAATGTATCTTAGGCCAGTGGATTTGACGATGCTCAACGATAGAATGCATGTTACAATCTTGCAGTTTCCTACGAAGATAGCTTAGTAAAGTACCGTGACACGGACGGCAACATAAAATGGCTATACTGTACCTTTTTCCCCAGAAAGTCGTCTAGATATAATATATGAGGGGGTTCGCCAAAGTGGCTTTGTGTCTGCGACGAGCCAATATTGGCCGATTCAACGTCCTAACCACAATAAGCTCAAAACATCGCTCTCATACCTTCAAAGGAATGACCTTCCCTCCGTTTATATTCGCTGCTTTGAATACCATCTCCAGATGATTTCGGTCAATGTAAGCAACTTGCAATACTTCATTCCCTTCTCCACGTCCCAATAACCCTCTAAAGAAGACCGTCAAATCTCTATTACGATGATTATACCGTTCTTCATCGGCTTCCTTACGGAAACACGATCCCAGCTGGTTCGATCCCTTGAAAACGAACGTCCGTTCATCAAAAACTGCATTCGGCGAGATCAACATAACATCTCGAAACTTTCGATCGACCTCGAGAGCAATCCGGAGATGAGTTGGAGAAGGAGTTTTGATACCTGGAGCAGGATAACAATCCTTTGCAAAATTCACTACGCTTCCAAGACTACTGATGACTTCTGCCAGACTTGTTAACCAAAATCCTTGAGGGTGTATGGTTACCATGTAACAGAAGACATAGTAGAATAATATCTTGGTAATTTGGCTTCCTCGTAGATGTGGCGAAACGACGGTCAGGCCAAGATGAA
Organism: Abortiporus biennis; assembly: GCA_022606235.1. Taxonomy (NCBI): domain Eukaryota; kingdom Fungi; phylum Basidiomycota; class Agaricomycetes; order Polyporales; family Podoscyphaceae; genus Abortiporus; species Abortiporus biennis. Next base: position 22,670 of record JABYQP010000042.1, read on the forward strand.
GCACCGTGGATGATGGGACTTCAACTTTGTCTTCAAGGGACGGCATACTATCCATGAAAACGGTCGATGTAAATGCAACGATGTCATGAGGAGCATCATATTGACGGATTATGATGATGAGTTTGTCATCCAGAGATCGGGGGACGTATGATAGACATTGATAATTCGGAAGTGGGGAAAGGCTAGTAGCTGCGAATGTTCGTAATTCTGTGATGAGAGTATGACATTGTTCGACTGTCATGTGGCGACCTGGACGAACATATTGTTCAACGAGGTATGTTGGTTCTCGCTTGATGGACATAAGATGTGGAATCGGATAGTAGGGAGAAAGGCTTTCGTCCACCGTCCCTTATCATCCTGTGTTGTATAAACCAAAGATATATATAAAACCGGACAATGCCACTAATGCTATGACAATCAGTCAGCGGGAAAATAAGCAGCAGGATGAGTGAGGATGTCGAATAAATACATACCGCCAGGTCGAGATGGCCGAAGTAGTACCCGACTTGAAGAGTACTAAACAACCTGACGTTTTTGTGTAGAAAGTGCAATCAATATAATATGAAGGAAATTCTGCGCTCAGTACGCTGCTACTAGTGGTTTTGAAAGAAAGTCAACATCACTCAATGATCATTCAGATAGTTGTGAGGCCTATTTCGAAAGCCGATGGACCTCAAACGCCTTGGCAAAACTTGAGTTAATGATTTTTTTGCTCCTCTCATTGGCGATATTTTCGGGTAGTGTACACGAAAGTATCAATAGACGTCCTGATAATAAAGTCATTGAATCTAGAAATTCCACAATTCATCAGCAAACTTGGCGACAGAAAAGAGTGAAATCCGACAATTCATACTCATCAGAAACTTGCATATAGATACCTTAGTATTATTCTCTCATCAATCATTACTCCAATACAATCACCTTCTTTCCATCGTTGGCCCCCATGATGCAATCCAAAATTACCTTTCCGCCGTCCTTCAATCCGTAAGTCCTATCTTCCTTATACTTGATCTCCCCTTTGGCAATCCTCTCAGGCAGGTCAGCATAGAAAGCATCATGATGATTGGCAATGAGCTGAGGATTAGCGACGATAAAACCAAAGATTTTGATCTCTCTAGTGACTATGTTGAAGAGATTTTTGACGTTGTACCCCGGGCTAGTAAATGTAGAAATCATTCCGCATTCCTTGGTTTATGTCTCTGAAATGAGCAAAAGGACAGTGAATATCATCCTACGCAACTCACAATAAATGTAGCACCCCGGGCTGCAGCATCAAGAGCTGCTTCGAGAGTTGCTCCTCCAACATTATCCCAATAGCTGTGGACAATTCAAAAATCTTTTAGCATATTAACTCGCAAAAATTGACGGTAACTGACATGTTAATCGGGCCCTCCTTTTGAAGGACTTCCTTGGTGTCCGAAGTCTTGTAATTGAAAGCGACATCGGCACCGATATCTTTCAAGAAGGCCACCTTCTCATCAGATCCAGCTGAAGCAATGACTTTGAGACCATCGGCCTTCGCAAGTTGAACAATCAGTCTACACATTTATTCAGATATCGCCTGGACGGATAATAAAATGAACTTCTTACGATCCAACTGTGCCTATCCTCGAAAAAAAGAACAATGAGCAGCTCATTGGTAAATATATCGTACGAAATTTCTTACCGGCAGCCGATGACACAAATGCAACCTCCCCTTTTTTGGGCTTTGCGTATTCCTTCCAACCGTAATACGCAGTTTGGCCTGGTACATTTCCATCAGATTCTAACCACGAGTTCAGAGCGGATGGCGTCCACCTACCTGCCATGCCCAACGTTCCAACGAATAACGACCACGGTAGGTTATAGGCATTGTTGAGTTTCAGGAGATCCTTGGTATCCTTTCTGATGGTATATTGCTCAAACGCTGGATTAAAACCAGAATTAGAACCGGGATAAGTTAAAAGATTACTCTAATTTCATGCAAAACATACGGAGATCTCCATAATAATGCTCGCCAACTTTGACATTTGGGTCTTCGGAGCGGAGGACAACACCGACGCCGTAATTTTCGACTCTAAGAATGGTATACTAGAGTGAATCCGTCTATCATAGTATTGTACAGAGCAACACGTACGGTTTTCCCTCAACATACGGAACCTTTTCATCAAAGAACACTTTGGTCAGTCTACCTTCGCGGTATGATATGAAGATAAAGCTGACTTACACCATGACCGGGGGCACTAGCGGGTCTCATCCGTGCCATCATGTAAAGTTCCACAGACAAAGCGATGTTCTTCAACAAGATGCCTCCGTTTAGAGGTACAGTATCCGGGTCTATCGTAGCTGACTCGCTGTATTCCGTATTTCCTCCAGGGATAGGAGATCCACCTGTGAAGAGGATAGAAAATCGTTCAACGGTCAAAATTTTTATCGATCTTGAAGTATGCATGTCGTACCGGTGACAGCTCCCTTGAAGAGCAATTGACCATTAATGACTGGGGACATCTTGGAGTTCTAGTGGTTTCACCATTTTCATCGAGATACCTTGAAATTTATACTACGCCAGATGACATGGACCCACCTTAATTCCGAGTATATTAACAACTTACGATTGTGTGGAAGATGCGGCCACTAGGGCCACGTCACGGTGCCGCGATAAACCTACAGTATGTGATTGATATCACAAAAAGGCGTAGAGCTCTAGGCGTTTCACCACAGAATAACAAAATCAAGAATGGGTGGAAGCGAATGCTTGACTCGTCCATCCCCGGTGTAGTCGGAAAATAGATTGCTTGAAAGTTGAGTGTGGTATTGTAACGCTGCTCCTTACTCAGCATTGGGGGAGTATTGTCATCATGGGCTCCTCGCGATGCAAAACACGGTATCGAAAGACCGACACATCACTGTGACTATATTGCTAGCTTGTTGACTTTGTGCTCTATGCGAAGTCTGCAGTTACATACCATACAGCAACTATCTTTCTGGTTTCAGTAGGAATTGGAAATCGATACCTAGCGACCTCCGAGTCCTCCCTAGTGCCTACGGCGTTATGATGCTCTCTGATGTTCAGTCAGAGGCTCCGGCACCATCAGATTCATAATGAGAGCATTCAGACAGAGTCTTAAGCAAGACTTGATGACAGAAGATTCTGTGAATCATACAGAGCTGTGTGCTATGGTACACATATCAGCCGGATATTGCGGAAGGAGAACAGAAGATGATATAAAGCTCGCTGGCGTTGAGTAGAGGAGGATACCATTTTGAACGGAAATTACTCTTTTGGTAGGCGCCCATTTATCGAGGACTTGGGGTGAGGACAACTCGACAGGCTTTTTGCCGCAGAATTATAGTCGTTGTACATATATTGTATCACTGTATATACGTTGTAAGAAGACGAATCGTCATACTAAATACATGTTTTTATTGACAATTTAACATTTCGACAAGCCAGTTCAGAGATAGTGGTACATGGACATTGATAATGCGACTCGGCTTGAAGAGCCTAATAATTCTTATGCAACCACGATGTATTCCTCCAACGCTTTCCAATATCTCTCCCATCTCCCACCATGCCACTTGGAAACTCTTCCCCAACCTTTCTCACTCGCAAAGCGAATCATAATCATCGGTGCCAAAAGTGAAAAGTCGGCAAAGGTGACTTGATGACCCATGAAAAATTCCCCCGCTCCTCCACTGACAGAGGAATCAGCCCTAATCTTCTCACCACTTTCCAAAATCAACGCCATAATTCCAAACCCTGCCTCAAGCTTCTTCCAATAAGCCTCCTTCTCTGGACTACCTTCCTTCCCGACAAAATGCTCAGTGATAAAGTCGTGACCTTCCCCTTTTGCAGCCACAATCGCTTTAGTTGCAAATTCGAAGGCACGAGGAGGGATTATGGGTACCATGTCTTCTATGACGAGAGGTAGAATATATGGCATGAAGTTGCTCAATACGAACTGCTTCACGAGCATATAGAGAGCTGGAGCAGGAACATATGTTCCAGTGTTTTGCGTCACCGATGGGATCAAAGGACGCAGAGGATCTGGATACATCTTCTCTAGGTAAAGAAGGATTTCCTGAGAGTCAGAAACACAAACAGGTGGTTTCGTAGGATCTGTAGCATCGATGATAGCTGGAACGGTGAACAAAGGAGATCCGTCAGCTTTGGTAGCAGTCGGAGGAATTCCTAGGGGTTTCAAAGTTGGTTCAATATCAGGAAACTCGACGAATTGCGTAGTATATCCTAGTCCTTTGAAGTTCAAGACCAATCTAACAAAATTCTGATATTAGATCATGTCTGACTGCATATAAGATGAAAGGCAGCTCACCGAGTAGTCCAGCACCATAATGAGAGGCTGCGACGGTCTGGATAAACAGATGCTAGATCGAAAAAAGTGATTTTGGTATTCTTGAGAGCCATATCAGTGAATCAAGGTAAAGGCTTTGTGGTGAATTCTAGCGGTTGGCACAATATTCCAGTCATTTTATACTCTTCAAGGCTCCGCTCAGGTTCGGTATTTGACTCAGATCTGATGGAGCCTGATCACCTGAAGACACCAACGTAACCCTTTCCCCTCAACGAACAGTAATACGACTTCCTGTGCGAGATTCTTCACGAAGAACCTCGAATCTTTCAGAAACCCCTCGTCAATACTCGCCAACCTTTTTGAAGGACGATAACCTGTAAACTCAATATCAAGCTGGGAGAGTTTCTCAGACCTTATCAAAAAGGGGCTTGCTTTCTTCTTTCCATGGATACTACGCTATCGATTTTCTCACTGTCCAACTTGGAGGTCCATGTTGCCGAACCGGAAGCATGAGCAATGAAAATGGTAATAGACACTTTCAGTGGAAAATAAACATAAAATACAATTGCTGTCCAGCGTTATGGTTAGAATTGCATGATGATTTGAGCGGTTAAGTAAGTACGATTGACGCACCTAGTATGTATAATGCTGCTTAACTTTAACGAACACAACTATTCCTTCGCAACAATGATGACCTTCTTTCCGTTATTATTACCGACCTGTACGTCCAAGATAGCTTGACCAGCGCTCTCCAGTCCAATCGAACGATCCTCTCTCAACTTGATCTCTCCTTTGGCAACCTTAGGAGGTACTTCTTGATAGAATCGCTCTTCGTATTTGGCCACAAGCTTAGGATTACCAACGATGAATCCTGACATCTTGATTTGCTTGCCAATGACTTGGAAAATGTTCTTGACCGGTGCTCCTCCGCTGTTATATCCGGATATCATACCACATTCCTGTGAAAAAGAGAAGTGATGAATGATCAGTGACAGATATATGACGACTAAACAAAAATAGCTCACAATGAAACGAGCCTCGACGGTAGCGGCTTCAAGAGCAGCTTCAAGGGTAGGACCACCAACATTATCCCAGTAACTGCGGTGAAAATATTGGTAAGCCAAATATAACAGGAGGGAATATAAGAAATGAAGCACGTACATACTGATGGGACCTTCCTTTTCAAGAATCTCAGCCGTATCTGTGGTCTTGTAGTTGAAAGCAACGTCGGCTCCGAGTTCCTTCAAGAATGCCACTTTCTCTTCAGAGCCAGCTGAGGCAATAACCTTCAATCCATCGGCTTTAGCTAACTGAATGACGAATCTAAAATCGAGAGTGAATGTCGATGAGATTCGATGATTCACGGTGAAAATTCGTAACATAAACGTACGAGCCAACCGGTCCTACATTAAAAAAAAAGTCAATAAGATCACAACTTGAAATTGATGGATGAAGAAACATTACCTGCACCTCCGGAAACGAATACTACATCATCTTTCTCTGGATGAGCGAACTCTTGCCACGCAAACCAAGCCGTCTTTCCTGGCATTCCAAGAGTACCGACGAAAACAGACCAAGGGATGTTGTGTTCGTTAGTGAGCATTCTAAGACCGTCGGTGTTCTTCCTGATGTCGTATTCCTGGAAAGCTGAACTTGACCATGAGATCTACATCAGAAATACAGGATGGAAAATAAACGTACGAAAGATTCCATAATAATGATCACCTGGCGTGACTTCAGGAGTATCCGATCGAAGGACGACACCGACTCCAAAGTTGTCTAGTCTGGTGACAGAAACCTAATCAGCCTCTTCAGACCTTTCACATCGGGATTTGTTACTGACGGTTCGCCCTTATTATACGGAGGCTGTGAGTTGATTCAAGTTTTGGCATTCGCGTGGTCGTGAGTATGCAATCCTCTTCTTGGAGAAGGGAAGTGAACATACAGAGTAGCTTTTTTTGCTTGGCTCCCGCATCTTTCCACGCATATACGGGTCGATTGAGAGCACCAGTGTCTTGATGAGAAATCCCCCTTCTAGATCAACATTGTCCAAGTCGATGGTCTTCGATTGATCATAGATTGTGGTCTTTCCTGGCACCGGGAAGCCTAGTAATACTCGATCAGCCTTTACTGAACAGTGACAGAAGACGGAATTTGGGCAGATAGTGGACACGCACCCGTGGGGACTTCTTTGAAGAGAACTCTACCGTTGATAATCGAAGACATTTGTAGGTTGAATTAGTAGAATCGGTAGGTGGAGAGAGGAGGGAAAGGTTAGATAACCTAGATGACTATCTGCTGCCTTTTTATATATAAAAGTGGCAGCCCCTGGAAGGTTTGGTCACCGCTTCCAGTGCAAGGTAACCTCGTCGAGAAACATCGGTGCTGAATAATCCGCCATGCCCGATCGTTGTATAATTATCGTCATTCATGATCAGGAGTATTCGTTCATGCATCGTGCAGAATGGTGCAATTGTCACGGTGTTGCTTGGGATTTCTCGAACCGTCGATGAGTAACGTGTAAAAGACGGGGAAGCAGCTGCACATGCATTGGATTTAGAGGTACGGTTGGGTATGGTGATGGTTAGGAATCACCGGTACAGGAGTCGTCACTGGCAGGTGATAGTAAACTGAAGGCGTTTTACTCCCACAAGTATATTCTGCGAGCACGTGAGACTCGCAGTTAGCACTTTCTCTCTCTCGAACATAATGATTGTCAGTTATTTCCACATGAAAGAGGGGAATAAGGTTCAATGAAGGAGAAATATTCATAGCAAATGATATGAGTAGACTATGTATAGTCCGGATAAATTTCTGATAAGCAAACGACTATGGTCGAGGATTCATATGAGTTTGTTTGAAATTTTTCTGAATAGAGGGGGAATATGACCGGCAAATATAGACTGTCTAAGTCACAGTGCGAAACTGAGAGATCCGGGGAGTGGAATAACAATTCCAGAGAAGTTGAATTGAACTTCAAGAGTCCTGTAACGAAGGTCCGAGAAAAGTGGAAAAGGTGATGTGACAGATAATTGATCCCGAGTCACACGTAGTCACCCACTCCGTGACGGTGGCCTGCTTCAAATGCAAAGAATTTCCTGAAGCTTGGTATAGAAAAAAACCGTCAGCGAATCTCGAAGGAGGATAAGTATATATGATGAATGATAGGATTGCACTTCGCAAGGTAACAAAAGTCTACGAGTATTAGACTCACTCTCTATGACTGGGTTGCGGATCAGGTCAATAGTGCTGAAGAGTGGGGGGTCATAGGCAAACATAAGTACGAGTAAATATACATTCATGTGAGATAATAATTTTTGTACATGGCAATTACAGAAAGGATCGGAGGACTATTGGGATATTTGGAATATTTGAGACATGAGCATTGAGTTTCACGTTCATTCACTGGCAACTACGATGACCTTCTTTCCCGTGTTGCGTCCCAACTGAACATCCAAAATAGCCTGTCCAACATTCTTCAATCCTTCAGTCAAATCTTCATTCAACTTGATCTCGCCTTTTGCCACTTTCTCGGGCAATACTTTATAGAAGGTTTCTTCGTATTTGTTGACGAGTTTGGGCCTGAAGACGATGAATCCCGACATTATTATCGAATTTTGGAAGACGAGGTTGAGGTTTCGGATTGGATAACCTTCGCCGTTATATCCTGAGATCATACCACATTCCTGTTGAGATGTAAGCATTCATTGAATTGATAAAATAACAGGAATGGGATGGGAGAGTAGTAGTACTTACAATGAAACGAGACTCGACTGCTGAATTTTCGAGTGCGGCTTCGAGAGTTGGACCTCCGACGTTATCCCAGTAACTTTCAAATAGCTATGTCACGATCTGGAAAAACTAGAATCAAATGAAATGCATACATGTTAATAGGGCCTTCTTTCTTCAACACTTCGTTGGTATCTGTGGTTTTATAATTGAAAGCAACGTCTGCCCCAACTTTCTTGATGAAAGCGACTTTCTCCTCGGATCCGGCAGAAGCGATAACCTTGAGACCTTGTGCTTTGGCCAACTGGATGACGAGTCTAGGTGTATAAAGCATGCGAGTGAGTAACTGTCAAATTTTCAGATAATTTATGTTGAACATACGACCCGACGGGACCTATCAAAGATATCGGAGAGGTTAACGGCTTGAAGAACAACGCTTTACTCTCTATAACTTACCTGCGCCGCCTGATACAAAGACTGTATCTCCTTTTTCAGGATGAGAGAATTCATTCCAACCGAAATATGCAGTTTTGCCTGTGTGGAACATGGAAGCTATCAGAAATATGGTGCGTTGTGACATTCCAGTTTACCCTACCTGGCATTCCAAGAGTACCGACATATGTCGACCAAGGGAGGTTGAATTCATTGTCGATCTTTCTCAAAATCGGGTTCTTGAGGTCCTTGTGAATCTCGTATTGCTGGAAATCTACGGCAGAACATCATGCTTATGTTAGTAAAAAGAGACTTCTTCCATGACGGCCTGTGGTTGAACACGTACAAACATATCCGGAGTAATGTTCCCCGGGTTTCACGTCGGGATGCTCTGAACGAAGGACGACACCGACACCGAAATTATACAATCTGAGCGGAGATATTCAACACCTCCTGTTCTGATGTAAAAATAAAATGAATATCGCCACTCACGTCTCGCCGACATGGTACGGTTTCTATCAAACAAAGTGGGGAGGGACAACAAATCAGTATGGATGACAATATTATTGTTCTCGAAAAAAGAACTGACCGAATATGTGCGGATAGAAGTGTCTCTCATCTTTCCACGCAGGTATGGATCGATGGAAACAACCAAAGTCTTCATGAGAAATCCTCCGTGAAGGGGGACATTTTCCAAGTCGATAGTCTGGGATTCATCGTAAATGACAGTCTTGCCTGGTTCAGGTAGACCTAACAGAATATTAGGATGTCAGTATCATGGACCAAGACTTGTAGATTGAACGGACCTGTTGGGATCTCGTTGAAGTACACTCGTGCATTGGTGATAGGAGCCATGTTGTCGATTGTTGTTGGAGGTTGTATGTGAAAGTCCAAGTGAGGAATTGTCTTGTCAGTCTCAACGATCAGTGTCGCCCCCTTTTATACCTCCTGTACTCTCCTGTAGTGGTAAATAGTAACTTGAAGCAGATATGTCAGCCTCTCCAAACAAATGGTGTCGCCGCATCGAGTCACCGCAGGAAGACTATGTTTTGGATTGTATAGGAGAACCCCTCGGGTACTGAACAAGTGAGCTCCAAAGCACCTTACTCATTGACATGCGGCGCAAATTTCTTCAGTTATGATTCCGAAACGGACGCTCTGATCTGCTAGCAACTGAGTTCCTCAAGGGATTGAAGGGAATTGACAACATTTTGCGGAGATAGCACTTTGGAGTATTCGACATATGCGATAATATATGTCATGGAGACGGGCCAGCCTGGAAAATTTGTGATGCGAAGTGAACGTCGCGCCGGTATTTGGGAATTAGTAAGTTAGTGGTTGAAGTTCAAGAAGTTCCAAAATGGTTGATGCGGCAATGACACAGAAAGCTTCTCAATTCAGAGTGGGCTTGGGCGGTAAGAAAAAAGGAATGCCATCCCCAACTGGCTTCTCATCGAGGATATCGATCAGGTGAATGCGTGATTATAGAGCATCATATGAAAATTCAATGCATGATCCAAGGCTAATTCACTTTTGAAAGTAGGCTGTATAGATGCCGAAACTTGATAAATCCTTCACCTAATACCGTTCGAACCCGTCGAAACATATAATCTACACCTACTAGAAAACTTAGTATGAACAAACAATCAGACTCAAACAGAGAGTGAACGAATTACTCCTACAACAAATTCCTCGCATATGAATTGAATCTGAGACTTAGACTCTGAAGGGGTTATGAGTACTACGACGATGCTCCTGGTGCGCCATCATCGGCATTGAGGCACTTCTAGAGGTCCCAGGCCCGTATCTGGGTACGGTACACGGTTCAATGAAAAAACACGCACATCACACTATTTAGAACATACCTGAGTGTACCCGTGTTGCCAAAAGTATCTGCTTCACCTCCATTTCCAGGTAGAAATAATTCGGAAAATGCCGCAGTATCAGGTGTTACTTTCGAACTCGATGCTATATGATTCGATGATGGTGAAGATGACCGTGATTGTGAATGATGCGCGATTAACGGGGATGAAGATTTCTTGGAGGTTCTTGTTATTCCCGAACTTGAGGCGAACGGGTTGTGTGATCTGTTAATGGAAAGGTCGTAGAGAATCAGACATCTGAAAATACGGACAGGTTAAAGTAACTTGCTCATATGAAAACGTTCCAGACGTCGGAGACTGTGTCAAATAATTTCCAGTGGTTACAGGTGTTATCACTGGGTATACGCCTTGTGACGATGTGTATTGTAAAGGGGGTGAAGGTGCATCTTCAGGGATGGAAGTATCAACAAGAAGATCTGATCGTGTTGCCGGTCTCCTGCACAAGCATGAATCGGAATAACTATTGAAGATCAGAGAAAACTGGATAGGAACATCAGGACTCACGCGAACCCAACTGCCCGAGATGTCAATCTTGGCGCATAACTAGAAGACGACGCTCCGGGGGAAGATAGCTGTGAGGCCTGCTCGTTAGCACTTTTCCCAACGCGACGTTCTTCTTCCACAGTCTCCAAGCTCAAATTGATGGCGCGGAGTACGTCTTTCTCTTCCGTCGAGGTCCCCGATTGTCTGGCTAGCATCGTTTTATGGCTTTCAGCGATGGCAAGTTGTAAGTCCACCTCTTCTGGATACTCTGAATTGAGTAAGGCTCCGTTCATCAATGCAGCATCTCTTCGTCTGGTATTCTCGTCTTCGAACCCATCCGCGGATATGCTTCGTGGAATGGCGGGCGACCTCCCAGGTGATTTAACAGACCCTGAACGCATAATTGTCCTAGCCATTCTCCTAGATCGTAAAGCCGAGGAATCCGAAATCATGTCGAAGACGTTCTTCGCTTTCTGCCTGACATGAGCACCGTGGTCAATGCCCTTGTCATCAACATATTCAAATTCGCGAAGCGTTTTCACGGAGTGCGAATATTGTTTGAATTCTTCGAAGTTACTTTCTGGACCATGAAGAAGAAGGTGTTCTATGAGAATGAGAGACTGGAAAGGAAGAAGTTTGTGTCAATAGGCGTATCGTTGTGCACTGCTTTCCTGAGAGCTGGATGATCGCAATCCTACCTTGTATGCGTGCCTCCAATTTCGGCCCTTGTCGTTCAACCTTTTATCAATGATTTCCCTGATCTCAGCAAAATCCTGTCTAGAAACACGGATAGATAATCAGTTGGACCTTCGTAATTCTACTTCTCGGAGTCGTTGTATTCAAACACGATTACTCACGGATTATGAGACAATTGCACCAGCTCATCCAGCTGTTTCTGCGAAGCGGGTTCAGCGTCTGTAGAGGTTGCATTCCGAACTTTGAGTTTGGTGTCCGAATATCCTCCCGTGTAATTCCTGGCTACACGAAGAGATCTCTTTCGTAGTATTGTCAGCGCGGACATGTTGGGGGAATGTGGGTGGTTAAAATCCAAGTAAAGTCAACGACATATGTGATGGCTGTAAGTGTCTTGTCAAAGTCTGGTGGGAAGTGTATAGCCTCCACTGAGACTTCCTGTGAATGTTATCAGTGTCAATGAACTATAACTGCGAGAACAAGGACTCCTGTGTGTCGTGATGCTGAACGCCATTGATATTGCCGAATTGTTCCCAAGTGGTGGTTCAACAGATACTCCAAATTCCAACGCAGCGTTTATCATGGCTAAACTCTAATTATATTCTCACGGGGTTTTTGAAGATAGAAAATGCGAACAAATAAAGGAATTTTACCTATATTTGGGAGGTTATCTTGGAATCATTTAACCGGGTAGGTTTTTTGAGGCTTTTAAACGAGCCTCCGGTCCAACTGGCATACTAGAGTATGATATACTTGAGAAATAATGACAGCCGCGTTGGCGTAGTGGTAGCGCGTCTCACTTGTATTTAACACATTTGACAGTCGTGGGAATAAATGAGAAGGTCGCTTGCTCAATCCAGGCACGTGGCAATCGTTTTTGTCCAGCCAATCACGAACTCACGTTGAACTTGATTTCTTTACGACAAGGTGCCTATGCTCGAGAAAAGAGAGCCAGAGACAGCCATGATCAATATATATTCCGAAACCCAACTGAAACTATGAGATACAAGCAGAAAGAGAAAGAAGGTAATGCAAAGGCAACAGCAAGTCAACCTCCTTAGTCATCAATATGGCCTTTCCGGAGGGTATCCAGTGGTAGTGTTCCAGCTTGTGCCAGGAGGTACTTGCCAATCACCATGACATCCCCATTCCCAATCCGTAGTGTTAATCATCTCTTTCATGGATTCAATGAAGGTTTCCAAAGGACACATTCCATCCTTCTGTTCAGGGCAACCTTTAATAGATGTAAGAGGTGTCACTCCGTCGTTGATAACTATACGAATTTGAGGCTCAGGAAGGGTGGTGCAGGAGAGGACTACAGAGAAGTAATGTAGAGTCAGTAGCTGCAAGCGGAGAAGGAGTGGTGAAAATCTTACGTTGGAATTGGACATTCGTGGCGAATGGAGCGAGATGAGACACCTTGAACGTTCTATGTTCGGGAATATGGGTGTGAGGAAGAGGCCCGTTCTCAGCGAAATTTGTCAGGTTCAATGCAGTAAGAACTACAATTGGATATATTAGCATCTACAAGAATCAGTTCACGTAGGATTAAGCACTCACTGTTCAAAACAACAACTTCGTGTGTAGCATCGACATAGAGACTCTGACCAAGTGGGAATGTGACAGGATTATCGTTAAGGGTAGCATTGGTAGAAGAGTTGTGGACAGCGATGGGCGTATGCGTTAACCTCGCAACAAGCTCTTGGACATAGCCGATACCCTGAACACGAGCGAGAGGAGAGCCAAACCCGGAGTCATACCAGAAGAAGAGATCAAGGCTGCAAGATGAACAATTAGCATCACCACCAGCACTTGAGATATCGCATCACGCACGCATAGTTGAATCCTTTCCATTCCTCCTCGGTGAACAACTCACAAAACTTGGAATAGCCGATAGCAACCGTCTGTGAAACAAACTGAGTAAGAGCAGATCACAGAACGACCAGAAAAATCTCACCTCATAAGCACACATCTGTTGAAGAGTGTAGATATCTTCGATAGTGAGAGAATATCCTCTCAAGAGAGGTGCCAATCTTGCATGAGCATTTGCAAGATAAATCTTTGCCCACTCTCGGACGTAGTAGAGCGATCTATCTGATTTGCCGGAGACCTGTGCATTGGGGCACGTCTTGTATGGTGCCAGTGTGTTATTGAACTGGTGTCAACAGGAACTGTACTTAGAATCAAGAGGCCGGAGAAAAGAAGGCGGTATACGCACCCCGTTGGCTTCAATGGTGATACTTTGTTGGTAGAGTCCTTCGAATGGATAACCGAAGAAACCAATGGCAAAGTTGAGAGCAGAAGCTAACATGCGATCCCTGCGTAGCGCATATTTAAAGACGGTTGATCATACTATGCAATAATTACTCACTGTGATTCTGTACGGAAGACAGGCAGTGTTTGGGACTCAGTAAAGTTCTTGAGAAGGTATCCATATTTAATGCGCATAGATACTCCGAGGTCGACTACGCGCATTGCAAATGTCAGTCAATCGTGAAGAGGAAGGGATTGAAAACTTACAGAGTTGCTGCCTTCCAAAAGGAGTGAGAACTGAGAATAAGGATATTGTTAACGTTAATTCAGAAGGTTTTGCAAAGATCATTTCACACCTTCCTCTCCGAGTTTGTAAGTCCTGGAAATTGTCGTGATTAACATGATAGTTGGTAACAAAAAAATACAATCTAACTTACCAATCATTCATAAAATCGAGATCACCATGACCATTCCAACCCGAAGCCGTAGCGTGAAGACGAGACGAGAAGTTGGCAGGTCCACCATAAGCAGCTGGGGTCACAAAATTGATGTCAATTGTCGAACAAAGATATAAATTCATGTTTCTCACCATAGCTTGTAGGGTACCTTGCACCATGTCGGTGCAGGAAATGAAGACCGGTGACGCGACAAGTATCTGGAGCTTCAGGACTAGAATCCAATCCAAACCCACCCTTCTCCACGCTAAACCATGGTGACAGATTTCCCCAATGTTTGAATAAGTCAAACTCTCCCGAAGAATCCGCTTTGGTCTTTCCGGAAGAAGAGTTAGACTTCGAAGTCAATTTGGGAGCCAGGAGATTAGGAGCACCGGTGTGAAGAGGGTATGCAGGAGCAGTAGCGATAAGAGCAGGTTCGGCTCCCGTAGGGGTTGGTCCTGCGTGTCCGACGTCGGTAGGAAAAAGGGAAGGAAAGACGTTTGTCGGTGAAACTGGTGGAAATTCGTGTACTTCGGTTGACCCTGCATGCTCTGATGCCATGATTCCAACAGGCCGATGACGGTAAGGATGCCCTGCGTTTCTTGCTTCGTGCTGCGATCTAGCGGCGTGAATGATAAGTTGGACAAACAGACATGCAGCTATCCCAATTATGAATGAAAGCGCAACATGCAGTAGACTGCGATGCTTAGTGTAGAACGGAGCGTGGTGGGAGGAGGATGAATCCGGCTCTTCCTTGACGTAGTGCCGGGAATTAGGAGAGGGTAGAAGAGCTTCGTGCTCGTCGTGTTGACCATTCTCTGCAGGTCTGTACTCTTCTCCAGTTTCCAAGTCGTGAGGATGGCTGTAGTCCTCCTCGGTCACCGCCATGGTCGGTCGTCGTAGAAGAGGTGTGTAAGAAGCGCTCATCTCGGAGTCAACCCATTACTTATTTGCAATGGGCGTCTATGGCCATCTACCGACGAAACCTGTTTTTGGCAGACCTTGTATGATCCGTTAGCGAAATTGATCCTCCCTCCAAGTTCGTTTACGTGTTTTATCACAATGTTCTCAAAAGTGTGACAACGCAAGCCACGGAGAGGTTCGCGTACTTTACACACTAGCTGCGGTCCAGTTGGCAGATCACTAAAGCGTTGGTCCAGGAAAGGCGTCGTGAGCAGATCTCGGTTCATTTTATTTTTTGCCTACCTCGTCTCTGCAGATTTTGTCATCATCTACTAAGCGTATGGTGCTTCGACTCTTCGACATACAGGGGCACAGTATGTCCAATATTCATTTTCTTTCAAGCTTGATTGCAGCTCTGCCACATGATCACCTATGCTCACTTGCCAGTGGGTTGAGAATTAAACCACCAACCTCGGGTAGGCACATGTGTATCAAACAGAACTTACGGAAGCTACCCCGACTTCCCCGCGATAGTTCCAGGATCTGGCCTTGGTGGACCGTTGCCCACCTCAAGAAAGTGGTTGTGAGATGCGGTGACATCCCCAGCTTGTAGAATATTGTTGTAATGACCGACCGTTTGACGTCGTGTGTAGTTCATGACGTGCATGACACTCCTTCACAGTATTTTCTGAACAGATTGTACTTGTATCGTTAGGATATATATTGTAAATTGTCTTGTAATCTTTGAGTATCATTATCCATATCATTTCACCAGAAATTCAGTCCTCGGTTATTTTTACGTTGAACTAGATTTTTATTCATATCTGTTTTACTACTCATCTTGAATCATAAAATGTACACCGGGGGGATTGCCTTATGTAATGGCTCATTACATAGTGCGAACATATTCCAGACACGATGGTATGTAGCATGCATGTTTTTTTACAATGATCTCTTTGTTAAATCAACAAAGAAATCATTGTATTTTTGGCTATGTATCTCTTCAAGACATGCACTGTATATGCGAGTATGTCCAGCGTATGTTCTGACTATGTAATCCAGCGTTACATACCTCAATCCCCCCGGTGGTAGCTTTGACTAGACAGAAGCTTCGTCATGTGACGTGGTGTTCAGTAAATAGCTTCAAATTCAAGTTGCTTATTTTGATGACCTCTCCGACCTCTTTCAACACGACCATTGACCTCTCTTTTCTGAGTTTTCAGAATGAGTGGAACCAGACAAAGCACTTCATCTAGCCCAATGTTTGAGTATCTGAAGCCTCGGAAGTAAATCCAAGACTCTAAAGGTTCCGCCGACCCTCCAGACCTCCAACGCTCTATTCTAGACCTGCGGAGCAAGGAAGAGCTTGTGTTTGCTAGTAGACAAGAGGATGCTTGAGATAGATAGCTTATTAAAAGCCTCTATCTCTTCGTAGAGATTCCCAAATTGCTCTCCCTCTCTCTCCCATGTCTACACAAGAAACTTCACAACCGGAAGGAGCTGCTTCCTCGACGTATGCAGCTCCCTATCCCCTAACCTCTTCTGTAATCGCTGGTCCGTCGGGCACCAGTGACTGTTTCCATATCGCACTTCCTCCAGATGAAATCCCGACAAGTAGAACTTTGATTACTTTAGGTGGGTCAGAGGGTCAACCTCTTCTCAAAGTTCCCGCCATGGGTGTTGGTGCTTTTGCTTGGGGAGATGTTATCACCTACGGATGGGGACCTGCGGGTGGATATGACAAGCGACTAGATGACAAGAGTGTTTCTGAAGGTTTTGATGAACTAGTCAAGGTACGAAGCCAATCTTGAGCCACCTTCAACCTGCCGAATATGTATTGTTCTAGATCTACTCTAAATTGTTCATTGACGTCTCCGAACATTGTAAGGAGCACTGTTTCGGTTATGGACTGCTCTCATTTTACGCTTTGTAGATGGCAGCGATAATGGTTACGCCGAACATATCGTCGGCTTCAATCTAGACAAACACTTCACACTCGCGCAACGTGATCAGCGCGTCGTATTAGCCACCAAATTCGTTCCTTCTGCATGTAAGTACCTAAACGGTGAAGTGGAAAGTTGCTGGGTTGACCAATTCCTGTTCTCCCAGCCCGTCACCCCTACAAATACCCACAAGTTGTTCAAGACGCATTACAGGAATCGCTGAATCGTTTGCAAACGCCGTCTATAGACATCTACCAATTACAAGGACCAAGGTCTGATTCATCATTCATCTACACATTGGCACAAGCAACTCATATTTTTGTATAGCACTGGCGGCTTCTGGCCACGTCTCGAGACCTTAGCAGATGGTCTTGCACGCTGTTATGAAGCTGGAAAGATCAAAGCAGTGGGAACTTGCAACCTCGGTATCAACGATGTCAGGTGGCTTCATGATTACTTCCAGAAGCGCAACGTTCCATACGTTTCAAACCAAGTTGAATTCTCCCTTCTTCATATGGAGCCTTACACTAGCGGCCTCATCCGCGAGTCTAGAAGTTTAGGTATCGCCACAATTGCATACTCCCCTCTTGCCGGTCAGTTTCCGATTGTCCTCTTCAATGCGATAGATTATTCATGCGATCGTTCTTCTTATACTTTAGTGGGTCGTTTGACTGGCAAATATAGCTCTAAACATCTCCCTGAGGGTTACCGCAATCTCTCACATATCTCCTGGGACAAAATCGAACCAATACTCGATGAACTCATCTCCATCGGTCAAAAACATGGAAAAACTCCAGGAGCTGTAGCACTCAATTGGGTGATGTGCAAAGGGGCGATCCCAATTCCTTCAATCAAAAACGCTGAACAAGCAAAAGATTGTGCTGAAGCCCTTGGTTGGAGATTAACTGAAGATGAAGAAACTCGTTTGAATTCTTTGGGTTTGGTTAATGAGAGAGATTGGAATATTTTTAGGAAGGTCACGGAATGGTGTTATCATCAGGCTAGTTATTATCCCGTCGTCAACTTTCATCGAGCTCCTTTCGTGAGAAGTCCAAAGTGGTCATCACCTTTCGCTCGGAATCATCCTAGGTCGTCTTAATGTTTTCCTGTTCTCGTACGTCGAACAATTCATCTTGTAGCCTCGTAGGAAGTAGTAATGTACATTATTCATTGTAGCCTCGTAATTTGTATCTCAGGATCTCTCTTCTTTCTATGTACGCAATCATAATATATGTATAATATTGACCAGCCACCTCACTTTGGATCAAGAATGCTTATGTCAATGGCACAATAAACAGCCTCATATGTAGGTTGCATATATATGCATCATGATGAATGAAACGTAGCATAATCATTGCGCATGTAAACTAATGTAACGTACAATCTTGGAAATGGGAACCTATATGGAATTCGAAACGATGACGATTTAAGAAAACTCGATACCGAGGCAATAAGCTGGAATGCATGCAATCGATGCAAAAAAGGACGACATAATCACAAAGAATGGACATGAAAGTCAAAGTCAAAAGAAGGAAATATTCGTACCACGAATTTGGACTGCAAGAGAGATAGCGAGAGATGAAAACAGACTAAAAGAACACAAAAAGCGTACAATGGTACTCAGGGATGATCGACTTAATAACCGACCTAAAGATTGTAAAGGTGCATTTATACAGTTTGCGAGGAGGTTCAATGAAGAATTGAGTGGACGGCATGAGATCATGATATAAATTCTGGACAGTAGTATATTCTAATCAACGATCAATAATTATCAGGATGTCGACCAAAACTCACAATCGTATCATTCGTGATCATGCACTAGGCGACGAGGAGAAGGAGACACAGGCTGCGGTAATCTCGAAGGTGTTGATCGAGAATAGTCCATCTGTGGCACATGCATTTCCTGTTGGCGAGCTTCCTCCTGTCTTCGCAACATATCCTGCTGGCGTTGCCATACTGCCTCAGCCCATAACGGGTTCTCAGGTATACGACCGACAAGAGCGTTCAAGATTTCCATCCTGACAACCAGGTTAGATTCGATGAATACAAAACTAGGTCATTACTCACCATCGAACTTTCTCATCGTCAGTATCGGCAAAGAAGTGAATGTCTTGGTTGTTGGTGAAAATCAATCTGAAAGAACGTTCGACACCATAAGGACCTTCGAATTCATCCAGATATCTAGACTGTGTGGACACTCCAGACGCGGGACTGAGTAGAGCTGCTCGAGCTGCTTGATTGTCCTCGACAGCGACAGCTTTCCTCAAGTCAATCGTTCCGATTGCTTTCTTCGTCACGTCATTGTATGCGACGAGATTGGCACCTGTTACTCGGAAGTGCCGGCGACGCCAGGACTTCACAAACGAGAAGAATGAATACATGTCAGAAAATGGTGTCAAAACCGACGTACCGTGCAGCCACCCCCACACTGAGTAAGAATCCCCTCATAGTAGGTGACCTTATGCCAATTCATATGTCTCAATCCACGATGACATTCTTCTAAACTTTGTGGAAGCTTGTTATTCGGGATACCGGGTAAAGGAGGTAATCGGAAAATCTGCAGCAATGTTTCTCCAACCTCCGCTTGCATCAACTTGCCGTTCTCATCTGATTTTTGGCCGATCAGAGGAACAGCCGTCTCGAACAGCCGTGTATCACAGTGTTTAGCAATATCTTTGAAAGTGAGGAACGAACGACCAAGCTGTCCATCCTTCAGGAGATATCTACCCAGGTTCTCGGGAGGTCTGAAGGGGGGTGGAGGGGTGGGAAGTTGCATTGGAGGTTGGGGCACTTTCGAAGGTTTCTTGGGTGATCCTCTGAAAAGTCGAGCGAAACCACCACCGCCTTTAGAAGCAGGTACGGGTAAAGGAGGTGATGGCTTGAGTACGGGCATTTGAGGTCTAACCGGCGGAGTACATTCGGTGATCTGGGATCTGATATGTGGCTGAGAAGTATCGACGTTGAAAGTGAGGGTGAATTCGAGTGTGCTATGTTCGATCCTACAAAAATACCGTCAGTTCAAAGAATACTTAAGACAATGGTTTGAACACACAGCTCAAACTCTTGATCAATACGACAATCCCTGCCTAGTTGAGAAGGTGGAGTACGGACGGAGTGAATACCATTGTTGAGGGTACAAACAAAACTGGTAGGTCGATCAGGCATCGGTGGGACCATGTTTCGGATACCAAGAACTACATGTTCATGAAGTTAAATATTGTCAACAAGGTGGAAAGAATGATGCAATTTACCTTTGACAAACACTTTGCCATACGCTTTGCCAGATTTATCTTGTTCTCTCAGTTGTTTGATTTGTTTGGCATATTCATTCTACTCGAAAGTTAGCTCTGATATGGCCGAATGAGGGGCAGCTTACCATATCTGAAGGCCGACGAATAGTTCTCCATGCTCTTCCCTCATCAACGTCTCCTGCGTCACCAATATGAGCAACTCTGTCATCGGAGGAGGCATAAATAGTCTCGCGCTCGCGAATATGATACTTCTGAGATAGAGACAACGTTAAGTACTCATTGAATTTTGATCTAGATTGTGATACGCACTGTTTGCCTATCCGTACCACGACTGACAAGTTCCTTGTCAATGCTGTCTATCAACTCCTCTTCCGGAATCCTGACGGTTGGTAGCAAACTACCGTCACCACCTTTCTGAGGTGTCGTATCACCAGTACTACGGCTTCTTCTTCTGCCAGCCCTAGCTTTAGAGCCACTTAACCGACTTGTTGCACGAAGTTCTTCAACTTCATCATGCTCGAAGCCATCTTCTGCTAACATCCGATGTTCACGCTTCTTGGCTTTGATCAACTCTTCTCTAGCTTTAATAGCACTCTTGCCTGAAGGAGGCGGAACAGGGGATAAGACAGCGGCAGCAGGACTCCGGAAACGCATAGGCGGGGATGCAAATGCGCCATGTAGAACGACGGTATCAGTTGATGCACGCTCCATAACAGGGACAGGTCCTGGTGCCTGTCGGAAGTCATGATCCATATTGATGTCCTCGTCGTCCCTCCTTTCATCGACTTCCATATCATAGTCACCCTCTTCGCGATCATCCTTCTCTTGTTCGTCCTGTTCCGAGTGTCCTATTCCACTCCCAATCTCAGCGTCCCTCGAATGTTCGTTGGCACCTTGACTCATACTGACCTCAGGTGTAGCATATCGGCCAGCTTTAACACCTTCAGTGACAGCTTCAATCTTCAGCCCTGTGATAGTCTTTCCGTCAGGACCCAAGGTGGCGTTGCCAGCAACGTTGTCAAGGAATTGGTCTAATGCGCTTCTCATGTTGCCCAATGGCATGCCAAGGTTGAGAGCAGAGGATTCAAATGAAAGATTAATCCCCGCAAAAGACGAAGAAGCTTTGCGCGTATCTTCAATACCCTCTGTGGACATAGCGCGTTCCAGTACGGAAGGACGGGGTGGATCATTGGATTGTGGGTCAGGATCTATCGACATGACTCCGTCGTGAGTTGGATTGTTCCTACTCAAAGACGGAAGGAGGGAAGAACGACGAGTTTCAGGAGTGTTTCGGCCAGAATTCTGAGCCGTACTGGGCAGATGGGGGAGTTCCGAGATTGATGCTACAGAGTTGCCATGTTCCTGAAGAGGACTTTCAATACTACGTTTCTTGAGCAAACGCTTCTGGACATCTTCTCGACTAATTCGAGGACTACTGCGACCATTGAGGCTTCCATGAGGGCTATTTAAACTACTTGTGCTAGCAGAAGTAAGGAGACTGCGTGCGGCGGGTTGAGAAAGAGGGAAACTCTGTCGTGGGGAACCTGTGCTAAGAGCAGGTGATGAATGTCGAGGATGCAATGAAGGCGAGCCAGAACGTAAATTGTTGAAGGAACCAAGCTTGGTAGCAGGAGGAGGAGAATCAAGATTGATTTCATCAGCATCGAATGAATTAGACTGACGAGAATCGTTTCGACCGAATCGAGTGAATAATGATTGAACGGGGGGAGATGAAGTAGGGGGCGTCGAAGTGGTGGGTTGTGTTTCAATATCTGTGCTTGAGCGCAAATCGATTTTCGTCTCCAGATCTATACCGAGACCAGAAAGAGATACTTCTGAGTTGCCTATAGAGAGATTGGAAGGATCTAATTCATCATGAGAATGGC
Source organism: Abortiporus biennis (assembly GCA_022606235.1). NCBI lineage: Eukaryota > Fungi > Basidiomycota > Agaricomycetes > Polyporales > Podoscyphaceae > Abortiporus > Abortiporus biennis. The sequence goes on from JABYQP010000042.1 coordinate 44,855, forward strand.
CACGAGAAATCGAAGAGTCAGATAGGAAAGAGGTCTCTGAGAGACGAGGCTCATCGGGCAGCGAAGGGAGGGCAAATGGGTCTCCATTGGGGACGGATGAGGCTGCATATACAGATCAGATCTCAATGTACGCCTCAGTGATATCAAACTTACGAGAACGAGGTAAATCATAGAGCATTGGAGGTTTGAGGCTAAATCGTGGGATGAGACTCTCTTTGTTCGAGTGCACAATCGGCAAAACACCAGTTCTTTTTGCAGGCGATGGAGACGGAGGTAACATTTGCACGTCTTCTTCGATACCTGCCTGTTCTTCCTCTTTATGCGCCAATAACCGTTCCGAATGTGTTGATCGACCCAAAGGAATATGTGAACCTGGCGACAGAGAACCGATAGGAGTTCCCGGACGACTGTTGGAAGGTGTTGCTACAGTGTTTGAATGAAGTGCAAAGGGGATTTGGTCTACATCCTCATCAGCCTGATGCTGATGTGCCATAGCCAATCGTTCAGCATGATGGGTACGGCCGTAGGGGACTCCATCTTCATTCTCGACATCATTAGGAAGGGAGTGATCTTCATGCTGGGGGGTGTGCAGCTGATTTTCCATCAAAAGATCGTCCACCATTCCAGTAAGGCTGTCATTTCCAGCTTGGGCGCTATCGTAGCTTTCGTCGGCAGCTGTAGGTGGTGACTGAGGTGTCTCTGGGTCATGAGCATAATCAATGTTGTCATCTTCATCTGTGACCCAATCAAAGGCATTCTCATCCATTTCTTCGTCTGCAACGCTGAAATGCATAACCTGACACTGTTCGTCAAAAGTAACGGTCTTGCGTCGTGATCGTCTAGGTTGAATGACGCCGGCCTCGCGAGGACCATGCATGCGCTTGCTGACGAGGTTCGAACGTCCTGGGGAAATCGCAGGACGAAGAGGAGAAGGAGAATTACGAGAAGAAAGGACCTTGGGTGGCGGAGGAGGGGGGACGTCGTCGTCGAAATACTGTGGAACTTGTTTGCGGAGTTTGCGATTAGGAGTCAAAACGACCTTCTCAGCAGATTCGTTGCTCGCAACGCGACCTTTAACAAAAGGACTCGTAGAGACCATTTGATGATCAATGAGGTTTTGAAACCCTCTTGACTGTCGACGCTTTGCAACCTTCCGCATTTCCTCCGGTTCAACCTGCCCATTCTCTGATTCCTCTCGCTGACGTTTCTCGCCACTGACCCGGCGAGTGGACGCTCTGAATGGAGACTTAGAGACAACTTGTTTATGTCGTGCATGAGCATAGCTGTTAGACTGTCTTCTAGCAAGACCAATCTGAGAGAGCCTTTGAGGAGAGTCACGTTTAGCGATACGTAGTGGTGTTGTTGGTGATTGCCAGGGTTCGGTGGGATCGGGAGATGACATGGAATGTATGCGTTCGCGTAGGAGGTGTCCGGAGCTCATCGTCTCTAACGGCGTAAGGGAACGCAAAGGCAGCGAGCAAAGCCTGATGGACGTCGAGAGAGATGTTGCTAACTAAGCGTGCGAAGTTAACTCCCAACTTCAACCAAACTTCAACAAAATTATCATGTGACCGCGATAAATAGCCTTTTCAAGACGCGTCTGTGGCTGTGCTAAGGAAACCACGAAAAAATTCAGTAGACACAAAGGGTATACTCGAGATCGTCAGCGACGGCCATAACCTGTCCGTAATTTATGAGCACCGGCACCCTGTTGGCAGTCACTGACATCTACTAAGTACTCGCTCTTAACACAACTGTTTCTCTCTATGAGGTGCACTAAGTATTCACAAAATAGTGCAAAACGAGCCACCCCTCGAAGTGATTACCGTTGTGAGCTATCTACTTATCGTATAGGAATTCAATCTTTGAATTCTCTTCGTCGATATCATAGACCGAAAGAGCAAAATTCAGGTTGTTGTAAGTTGAGAGACAAGAACTACTGATTGGGCCAGTAGCTTTCATCAAGTACATTGGTTTTTCATTCATTCACTACAGTTCCAGTTTGTCTTCAACGTTCAGACGTCTTCGGTACCACTCGAAATATTTTGTTAAATTTAGGAGCCGTTTTAATACTCCCTCGGAGGAGGATTCAAAATTTCTCTCATTTACAAAGAGTTCGAAACTCTTGGGCGTCAATCAATGTATACTCGCTCAGGCAGTGCCTCAGGCTCGCTCGTTTGCGGCAATGAAAATCTGCTCACCAATTTACGACGACAGTTGCCACAGAATCTAGGTTTATATCCCTCATCCAAAATGTTGCACATCTAAGCAAATAACAAATTGTTTTGGAATATCACGTTAGTATTCCCTGTTCATAGGACAATCAGGAGATTCGAATTATAAGGGTGGTTCACACCTGTGTTAGCCTCGCATCACCATTCCAGAGTTTGGTGGGTTTTCACCATCTTCTGCAACCTGAAGCTTGAAGCCTGAGGCTGAACCTGATTTTCACATATTTCAAACACTTTTCAGGCAGAGAAGCAGTACTTAGTGATTTTTTTTGCTTTTGCAGATAGAATCTCCCTCGCGCGATACTTACATTGTCTCGGACATCTCTGAATCACTGTCACTTCGTAGGTTCTGCCGTTTTGTTTGATCAAGATGCTGAAAGTATATGTTTAGTAGGAAGCATCCCCCACCCAGCCAATCGTGTTCCAATGATGCACAACGAAATGGTGCTGAATTTTGATGTGCTTTTCGTGGTTCTCAGTTTCATCGACTTCAGATCAGGTATCCTCTCCATGATGAAGACCTGTCGAACCCTCTACAATGCCGGGATTCCCTTCTTATTCAAACCACGAATATCGTTCGACAGAGATGAAATTACCATTCGGAAGCAACAGATTCTGTGGAAACAGATCCACGAAAATCCTTCCTTCGCCAATTATATCGAAAAAATTGACATTGATGTCGAGTATATCGCTACTACCAGGCATTACTCTCGTACCGTTAAAATAATGAACGCCATACTTCACCGTTGCCAGGGTCTCAGGAAGCTTCGCTTGGAGGGGCTGGAACCGCGCGGGTATGAACCCGAAAACTATCTTCCCAAAATGTTCTCTTCCAAACTCAGCTTCAAATGCTTGCGCTCGCTCACGATCGAGAGAATCGGTAGCGATGCATATATCTTGCTCCAAGGTCTCACTGCACCTCTCGTATACCTCTCAATCTCGTATAGCCTCGGGTTCGGAGATCATCCCATCGTGTTGGACGCTTTAGGAGAGAATAGACCTAGGGACCCCGTACCCCTCCTCACAAAGTTCAGTACTACTCTTGAAGAGGTCTCTGTGGAATGGGGAGATTGGAGATGGATACCGGAGGTCACTCTAAACAGTGGTCAGTGTCTACTTGTCCATACCTTTCGCGTGGGGTATGAGGTATCGACCACGGAGATTGCGGCTATAATATACGTCTTTCCCAACCTTCGCAAGTTTCACATTGCAGACGAAACCCGGGGAGTCATGGAGGAAACCACATTGTTCAACATCGAGAGCCAAAGGTCGCTGCGAGAACTAGGAGTGTACATGTGGAAGGAGTTGGAAGAGGTCACCTCGTATGTAGATGTACTGTTCTGCCTGAGTCCTCTTGTCAAGGTGCATAACCTTGAACTGTATCACAGCAGAGCGAGGGACACCCGGTGGTCCAAGGCTGCTGTAGAGGGGATCAGGCCTGCTATCTTGAGGACGAACCTAAATAGCCCACATAAAGTTTTTCGCGATTTTGCAGCAGATGTAGGCGGACTTTTCTCATATCCTGAGTTGGAGACGCTCTCTTTGGAATTGTTATATTGGGGGTATGACAACAAGTCGGATGAAGATGAATTCTCAGAGCTGGATGTAGCAGAAAGCATCGTAGGTCGTTCGTTTTCTGTCGGTTGTCAAAATCAGCTCATATTCGGCATTTCAGCTTGGTCTACTAGGGGCTCTGAGGACAAGTTCCATGACTTCCCTCCACCTTGCAATACGGTGGCATGTTCCAGAACACTTGCACCTAATCACTGAACCCACTACATCTGAGGACGACTCCGACTCCCCTGATGACACTATCCCCCGCAAACGCAAAGAGAAGCTGAGGTCACCTACTCCACCTTTGCCTGAAGATCATGTACGAAACTACTTCGAACCCAACCGAATATCTGTTATGAAGAAGATTGCTGACACAGTTCCTTCATTGACACAGTTGCTGTTTCAAATGCTTCCTTCTGGCCTCGGAGATCATGAAAGCTCTCTTCACGGATGGAAGATTTCTCACTTCGACGAGGGACATGAAGTTGAGGATCTCTTGCAAGAACAGTGCGAGGTTTTCTTAGAGCGCATCGGTCGAACAAGACCGTCACATTGAGAATGTTTGTACTAAATATTGATCTAGAATACCTTTGTAACTTCGTATACTCATTTATTCACCTTTCCATCTTCATCAAAATATTTGCTTAGAACCTCTCATTATACATATCGAACCCTGACGCGAACGAATAAGTAGTAATGATTGCAGTCCATGATCAGTGCCTTCAAATTCGAAATCAAAGAGCTTTAATCTGATCAGGTGATAAGCACGTGGGAATAGATAGACGCCTCTCCTATCCAGTTGCACCTTCTCGAACCTTGTGAACTTCCAGTAATAACGTTGAACTTGACCATCATCCTCACTGTTCAGATGCTCGAGTTGTGATATTGCATCCATCTGGTCACATTTACCTGGCATATTTACATTATTGCTGTCGAACGAAGACTTGGATCCAGACAGTAAGTGTCTTGACCTGCGGAATCTAAACCTCTTTGTTCCTTTTGTTGAAACAAAACCTCGGATTGCAGACTGAATCTCAGCCCTTCGATCAGATATAAATACCCGTATACCACCTCTTTCTTTCATCGTCGCTCTTTAAGCTTTTCCCACCAACGGTTCATTCACATCAGTCTTAGCAATGTCAACCACTATTGAACAGGCTATTACCACCATTCTTCGCGCGCAGCAACCTATCACTGTCGCCAATGTTCTCGCTGCTTATCTTCAAATAGCAGGCTTCCTTCCTCTGGAAGTTTTTGAAGATACCAGCGAGGCCAGAGAAGAAGCGGAGTCAGCCATTATCGCTTTCGAGCATGCACTTGACAAGCATCCTCGACCGCCTCCAACGATGAAACCCAAGAAGTCAAAACGCTCTGCGTCTACTCAGTCACCACAAGACAGTCTTGCTTTGTTGCAATTCAAACGTCTATATATGGTTGAAGTTGCGGAGCTGAGGAAACAATACTGGCAGGAGAGACTGGGATGTGCAGGCGCTTTGAAGTGTACTTGTACGGGATGCGGCAAATTCCTCGAGTTTCTTGAGGAGGAATTCAATACAGAGAAGTTGATAGACTCTGAATGCTCTTCGACGAGAAAGAAAGGAGGTTCTGCTGCGAAACGACGTGAGTTTATTCATTTCTGAAAGGCTATCTATGCTTAGGTGTAATAATGTCTCTTTATATAGGAAAACACAAGAAACGTGTTGCTAAACGTGCCACTTCTCCAACTGAATCGGAATCTTCATATGATCCCTACGGTCCATCGACCAGTGCCTTCGTTCTTTGACTGGGCTTTCTTTTCATATTATCATCCGATGGTCTTTTCATCTTGTGCTTGTGATACCCCATATATTACGGTCTCTTTCTATCTTGGTCTTCATCTTTTCTGAGTCTGTCTCATATATGTCACCAACTATTCTGTAAATCTACCCTCCCAATCTTCGTATTATCTTGTATGCATAGTCACTAGTCACTTTTGATACCAGATCTTGGATTTGTACTATAGCTTGCGTCTCTTTTTCACATATTCATATAGCATTCTCGCCTGCATGTTCACATGCACAAATCACAACTTGCCAGCCACATTGGAATCAATCCAAGTGACTGAAACAAGATCCCACATGTTCGTGTTGAGGACTCGGAATACAGTACCGATCCCAAGGGGTTTTAAAAGCTTCTTCAATGGCAAGGAAAACGTTGCAGGATTTCTTGACTTGGCAAAGAATTCTGTAGTGTTTAACTGAGGTAAATCGGTGTCATGATATGTGACCGAACATGTTACTGTACAGAACGAATCAACAAGGATTATAAGGAGTCCAGGGTAAATGCGATGATGGTATAATATGCAATATGCAAATGTCCATTCCAATATCTATTTCGTCATGATGCATGAAATCGTGGAAGGCGTATATAGATGAAGTAATCGTGCAGACTCAAGGGTCGTTACTCTGGAACGTTGTAGTAGGAGCTCCCGAGTAGTATAATGATTCATAGCATGTTCATGCCAAAAGAGCTATCTCTGAGGTACGGGCTGAACGACGTGTGGTTGACTTGCCCGACGACTCATAGATCGAATCCTTTCGCCGTAGAAGTAGAATACGACGAGACTAAATTAAAAGAATTGACGACAATGTCATCCGTTGAGAAGTGTAGTCGTTTTGGATAGGAAGATTATGAAGCTTACGCAGGAATACCAACACTCAACGAGAACACTGCTAGGATTGTGTCTCCGATGCCATAACCTAACGCATCGTACATCGCTGGAGCAAATAGAGGGAATCCGAAACCTGCAAGGGATCTGAAGCAAGATACAGCGGCAAGAGCTGTTGATTGATTGGAGCAATAAGAAATAAGCCTGAAAGAATTAGATATAACAGAATAGGATATTTACCTGATGCAGCATATCTTGTGAATGAATCGATGACATAGGAAGTCATTCCTTGGAAAGTGGCGACTGCACCAATTCCAATAAATGCGAATCCCTGAGAAAAATATGAGTTTGGGTTGAAATAATATAAAGGAGAGATGCGTACAATATCTGGAACTATCCAATGTACATGCTTTTGGGGACCCCAACCTGATAGGAAAAGGCCAATGGGTAGGAAACATGAACCCGGTATAGCGACAACTAAATAGAACGAGTCAATTTGTTAAATTTCATGAATAGCATGTATAATAACAATGCTCACGAAGTCGATATTCAGGTTTGCCAACCCCATTATTTTGTGCCTTCTTCAATTTGTAAACGTAGTCGAGCATCCGCGAATTTATTTGCGCACAAAGCGTCATTCCGATGGTCTGTAATGTAAGAAGATTACCGCGTATGAGTAAGTAGAATCTGAAAAGTGGGAAGTTTTGTTGCTCACAAGTGAGAGATAATGCAATCCGACAATACCAGGAGTTTCGTGATAAGTCGCCGTGTAAATGAATGGCAGAGTACACAATACCACTATTGAAAATAGTTGAATAAATGCAATTATCATAGGGCGTGATGATGGAAACTTACGATAGTTAGAACCGTACACAAAGGCCATGTAGATTCCAAAAAGCTGAATGATAGGCTCTTGGGCAAATAAGACGAACGGTCTTATGAGTGACTTTGACATTATATGTTTCCATCTAAGGGAAAACTAATGTAAAAACACTCAGGGAACAATACTACCAAGGAAATCGACTCACGTTACGGGCTCAGCAGATTGATAAATCGTTCGGATCGTATGATATCTCTGAGCTTTCTCCGGATCCAACTGTGCATGAATTTTTGCTGCTTTGCGTTCCAGAAGGAGAGGAGCATAAGCTGAGAAGGTATTTTGATGTTAAAAACCGAAAGGATAATGGAGAAACGTAGTGCTCACTTTCTTGCAGATAAAATAAACCTAAGAGCTGCACAAATGCGTCTGCAATCGTGCTGACGTAGAAAGACCATCTCCATGTCAATTTTTGTGACATCCATCCACCGGCTATAGGTCCCACGCAAGGACCCAGCAAGGGGGCCAACGAATATACACCAATAGCTTTTCCTCTTTGCTCTGGTATAAACATATCTGAGAGAACACCACCACCAACCTGCATACTCAAGTCAGTCGTGGTTAAAAATAAGAGATGCTCTGACATACCGAGAGTGGTGCACTACCCCCTAATCCTGCAAAGAATCTAAACACGATAAGTTGAACTTTGGTCTGTGCGAATCCGCACGCAAGGTTCCAAACTTCGTCATTACGATGAGTTACTGATGCCACAGGGAGAATGAAGATGATGGAAAGCGCGTACCAAGAAAGAATAAGTTAGCAAGTTGTAATATTCGAGAACGCCCATAGACTTCACTAAGGGGTCCTAAAAATAATGGACCAATAGCTGAAGAAAATATGGATAAATGGCCACGAGGATATGTAAATCAATAGACAGACTCACCATACGCCAGAACGAAGACAGATATAGTCATGGTGAGTTCAGCACTGTCTGTGATAGTGAAATCTTGCGCGATTTGTTCAGACGCAGGGGCAATAATAGATGAAGATAAAGGTGATATGAAGGTAAATGCGGATACAGCCCAGGCAGCAGCCCATTTACGACGAAATGTCCAACTGGATGGAAGATAATACAACGTCAACGCCTGAGTTGGGACGACGAATGCTGACAGAAGACATACTTTTTTGGATTCTCGGGATCATCAGGACCATCCCAGCCTACAATGAGCACGTCTGATTCTGTTTCAGAGCGATCTGCTGCGACTGTCTGTTGACTGTCTGAAGGCGAAGGTGTTTCCGCATTGTGTTGGGGAACCTTCAGCGTAGTAGTATCGATATCATCCATGTGAACATGATCAGGTTTCAAAGTAGAGGTTATTCCGAATGCAGAAGAATCGTCACCTGTGATGACGGGAGAGTGGGTGAATTCCGAGTCGTTGGTACGGAATCTTTCAAAAGATGAGGTTGAGGATACAGATTGTGAGGTCTTCTCCTTTTCAACGGTAGGTGTAGAAGCCATTCAAATTTTTTGTGATGAGGATTCTTCATGTTGATTTCTAACTGGAGTCTTTTTATATTGAAGTCGTTGGTGGCTTACTACGACAGACTCGAGGACCTGGGGTAAAGACATGCTGTGAAATCGGTAGAATATGTCAGTAATCGGATGTAATGAAGCCGAAAGACTCAATATTTATGACCTACCGGCATACAATGTTCGAAAGTTCTGTGGGTCTCTCGCCAGCTGTGTACAAGTACCATGCCGTTGGTGAAGATGTATTTTTGACCTGTCCACCACTGCGAACATCGGAGAGAGTGCGCGCGAATATGTCTCGATTTATGTTGCACTTGCCTTTCATGTCGGCCGGCTGAGTATGATAAGGGACTGGAAGAGACTGGATGGTCTCTTCGAGAACTGTGTTGTGGGCGCTTGTGTATAATCGTTCAGATTCGTTCTCGTCCACTGATGCCGCACCCGGCAACTTGAACACACTAGAACGGCTCTTCGTCGCCACACTCTCAATGAACTTTGCGGAATATTTTGTCAACATGAATGACGGAACGCTCGACGTATATACCAGCTTCACAGCCTTCAGTTGAAGACGCTCCTTTCAGGAACAATGATTGCAACATTTTTTTTTTCATTCTTCATACTCGAGTAAGTACTAATAGAAATTTGGTCTATCACCTCATTTTACATGAAGTGTATGATCGGTATCGCTGGGGTATTCATTTAAGCAGAGGGTGAAGGTCTTTTTCCAAGCAGGAACGCAATCGTTTGGAACGCAGCCCAAGGTACAAATTCTGAAGGTAAAAAGTAGTTAGTAGCTTCGCATACTTGCAATGAAATGAAGGACTCACGAGGGGTCATATGTCCGCTGAATGAGAACTCGACATCTTGAGACAGAGGTGAAAGATATTTTAGAAAGTTGACGCAAGGATGATTCAGAATAGAACTTACAGGTGAGCCCTCTCTCCTGGTGCATCGTACCGTATGCTCCCATGTTGTCTACAATGAAGGAATCAGGTTCGATCGGGGTATGGAATCCTTGGGCGCCGTTCCATGTCATATTTCTGGAGCAGAAACACGAATCAGTTTCGAATGGTAGAGAAGACTGAGAAGACGTTGGAAATTCACTGAATAGCAATGCGGGTTCCTTCAGAGCACAAGATGAAATCCTATAGAAAGAAGTCAACAACGGCGCAATAAAATGAAGAAAACCCCACTTACAGCGAGACCATGAACAATAACAGTCCTGACGCTCTTCTCGATAACATTTGGTAGGACACTGAGAGTGGATGCAACACTCTGGTCACGACCGGCTCCACCAGTCGTACGGTTGATGTACACCGACCCTTCACTACATGCTTCCCAGTTGATATGTGGTGCGTGGATTGCGCGTTGGACCTGTAAGAATAGTGAGGGAAGTTGTATGGCATCAAAAGGACCATAAGAATGATTATCAAGAACTTACGTCGGTTCTACGGAAAGCGGGATGAGGAATGATGAGAAGACTACCGGGGAAACGAAAATGAAATACACACCTATTGAAATACACAAATTCTTGTGTAGACCTCGGGAATCCGAGGACACTCCCTGTAAGTCACTTTAAGTCCTCAAGGTCCAACAAGAAGATATATGTAACTCACAAAGGTTAGGCCATGTATCGGAGACACGGTAGACATCAAACACGGGATTCAACCTAGGAATAGGTGATGAGCTTGAGAAGAGACGCTACGACATGATCTACTGACCGAGTGACTTCGCGCTGAATAGGACTGTGCATCCTACAATCGGCACGAACTCCAACAGCTTTCGTGACCGGATCAAACGTTGCTCCTGCAGGGAGAGGCAATTGGCCAGCGGGAGGATAAGTGACAAACTTATCCAAATAATCAGTATAACCACAAGTGTCTGATATATTCTGCAGTTGGGCGGAGAACGTCTCGTTGAATGGGAAAAGGTTTTTATTTGCCTGTCATTTGTACCATATTCAGGTGAGATCGTAGAAAATAATGGGATTACTAGGACGTACTTGGGCAAAACGAAGTGCTGGGATTTCCTGTTGGACTAATCCCCATGAAAGCGAAGGATCAGCGATCCAAATGCCTCGTAGGTTTAGGTCAAGGCCGGGATGTTCATAGATCCAGTTAGCAATGTAAGGGACATCTAGAGAAATCCGGTGAGTATGGAACTCAGGAATGCCCCAATTCTTACTCACAAAAGCCAGCATACTGGTAAGATCACGGGTTATTAGCATTGAACTTGGTTGATACTGAGAAATTCGCTCACGCTCTCGCCACTCAAAAAGAATTCGCTGCCTTTCAGCTCGCTGAAAACGTCGAGGAATTGTTCGAGGAAACCAGTGAGTTGAGCAGCAAGCTCGTCATCGTTGGTAATATTGGGAGATCCTTGAGAGAAACCCGTCTACGATGAAATTTTCAGATGTGAGTCAAATGCAACTTCAGATTGTACTTACTCCTACAGGCTGCTCAACCCACAGAACGTTAGCAAGGCTCGTCCAGCTAAATTGATTCCTGCATATTTTTCGTGCATTTGAGATTCTACACACGACTTCAGTAGAATCAATGCTTACGGTGTAGGTTCTGCTTGGCCCCACGACCATGCTGTTGAAATCGTCAACAATGTTTCCTATGCGTGATACGAAATGAACATACAGATCGGTCCATTTTCTTGGAGGAATCCCTCCAAAGATGAACAACCAGGACCGCCTATACAATCAAACTGTCAGATTGAATGCCCATTTTGAGCAAAGACCAGACAAACCATTTGTCCAGAATAATAAATCTCGTGCATTCGAAGCATTGGTAGTTGGCCAGAACCAGAAGAAGAGTTTGCTTGTTTCGTTCTTCTTGGACGAGATTGGCATCAATCCAGAGTAAGAAGGACCGGCGTCGAAGTTGACTGTGGAGGGGAGCATTAGTGCATGTCCTACAAGTGATATTGACCTGGAAACATACCTAGTGGAATCTTAGTGCCGTCTACAAAGAATTGTTGAGCTTTGGGGTTCTTGAAGGTGATTGCGCTCTCTCGTTTAACAATAGTGGGTTCGGAGTCAGAGCTTATGGTTGGTCCCATGAAGTCACGCATCCGCTCGAGCTGTTCAGCTTGGAAGTTGGCGGCTTCCTCGAAACCTTCCATAGCACTACCTGAAAACCGACCCCATGACGGAGTTGTGAGAGCGGTCACGGAGAAAGCGATCTGAAAAAGGGTCAGTAGCTTCATAGCTGCTTTGCGGGAAGTGTGTCAGTGTCCCCTGCGTATATATACCTTTTCCTCCGGAATCCCACTTTCGATTAAACTCCACAAAACGGGGAGAAAACAAGAATTAATTGAGGATGCTTGTACACATGACAGGTAACCTCATGCCAACATGTCGGGCTATATCCCGCCGGCGGTGCGTAGAGGGGTGGACTTGAACCAGGAAGTCATGACCATGCAGTACGAAGGGTTCGCGAAGCTATGATTGCATGTAAGGTGCATCGCTTCCGGGCCATCAGACTTTCACTTTCGAAAATCTCCTAGAGGAGCTGTAGCGGAGTAACACAACGTACAGTCGAAAGAAAATGAAACCAAGTCCTCGGAATACAGATAGTGGTATATCGAGGTCGATTGCGGCATGGAATATTCTGTAAAATATGGCGAGCGGTGTTGACCCGAGATTGATGAAGTAGCGCACTTGTTGACCTTGCGGTTTTTGTGTACAGAGGATGACTTCATTCGGCGATGAAAAGCCTTTGGGCTTGGCGGAATATGCTGTAACGACGGAGTTGCTGTGTTATCTTCTGAAGCCATACCGGATCCCCTTGCTTCTATGCTGTCAACGAAATCTTTCCAGATTGTAATCACCATGCGAGTGAGAAGTGCGGGAGAGCATCTCATTCACTTTCTGTGGAATATCCTTCTCACATCTGTTTTTATTCTTGGACAAGTAGAACCATCTTAAGATTAGTAACGAGATGATGAATGGTCATGAGACAGACGTACCTCTCGCAAGTCTAGCCTACAACTACTTACTTATCTTACTACTTTAAATTTCCATAGAGTGCTAATTTATCAAATCAGTATGATCCACTCGGAAATTGACAGAAGGAGGATGCTCTGAAAGCATCATATGTACCCCTCTACTGATGTGGTAAGAGTAGAAATGAGCATGATAGTCTGCGAAAGCGTAACAAAGACTTCAAGCTTCAAATTCAAGAGGGAAGAATTGACCGTGAGAGTGATTACGTTTACAATTCCCGAGTATCATATTAGGCGCCAACACATATCACGCTAGCTTTGATGCATATAGAGTTGAAGGGGTGCTGGTCTTCGTTAGTCTAAGCTCGCCTCATATAGATTTGTAGAAGTCATTATAATACTGTTTAAATCCAAAGGCAAGCTCGATTCACCTCCCAATACTTCAGACCACGATGCTGATTTCGTTTCAAGTATTTATATTTGCATAGATTTTGCAACACGTACAGTACACTATTGCTCTCGTAATGGGCCGCACAACATGTTGGTCAGCAATAGCCTCCACGATATCTGGTAATTGATCAAATGGGTTCAAAGCCTTTTGGCCGCGTCATCTCTCGGTTGAGTCGGTTCTGAGACGGATGCAAGCAGATAAAAGACAGGAGCATTTGCATTTGCATCCCAACATTGTATATTCCCCTCCTATCTTGACGTCCAAATGGCTACTCCTGTTCCCTACTTTTCTCTTAACAATGGCCTGAAGATTCCAGCGATTGGGATGGGGTATGCATTCATTTCTTGATAATTTGATGACTAATAATGAGATTACCACAGATGCTGGATGGGTGACGTCGGCGGTGGACCGGCTGTGGAGGAAATGTGTGCCAATGCGCTCAAGGCAGGTAGCATACTTGATTACCTTGGGTAAATTTTATTGATCTGTAGGTCTATCGTTTACCAGAATGGCTATCGTCACTTGGATACGGTCAGTAGACTACTCCTCTATTATTGGCTCGCATCACTGAATAACTTGATATCGATACTTCTGAAGGCTTTCGGATATGGTACGATTTTGGTCATCTCTCATCCACGTTAACTCATATTATGTTATGCTTGCGTAGGAAATGAGGAACATGTAGGCAAAGCTGTACGAGAGTCTGGCATTCCGAGGAATGAGATATTCGTAACCACGAAGCTTTGGTATGTACTGGCATCGCTGATCATCTAAGAACAAATAATTCATCGTTGGTACAGGAATGATTGTCACCATAAAGTAAAGGAAGCATTCGAGCAATCGTTAAACAATCTCGGGTTGGACTACATAGATCTATATCTCATGCATTGGCCCATGGCACAAATCGATGGTAAGTTCAATTACGGATAAGTTGTATATTAATACATAACATTGACTCTGTTTTAAGATATTGTTTTAGGACCCGAGGAGCATCCAACCATTGTTGACACATGGAAAGAAATGGAGAAGCTGCTTGAAACAGGTCAGTCCGATGTATCTCGTACGAGTACAAAACACATCACACTCAAAACGATTTCCAGGGAAAGTCAAGTCAATTGGGGTATCCAACTTTGGCATCAAACCTCTGAAACGGCTTCTCTCTCAGTGCAAGGTAGTACCGGTCACCAACCAAGTCGAATCTCATCCTTGTTTGCCTTACTTGGAGCTGAAGAACCTCTGCGAAGACAACGGCATTTTGATCACAGCATATTCACCTCTAGGTTGATATCCTTTTCTGTCCTAAACTTGAATGACGCTCATTCACCTTCACAGGGCAAAGCAACCGCGTCTTTTTAGCAGACCCTGACATGATTAAAATCGCAGAAAGCCATCAAGTTACCCCAGCTCAAGTCGCAATGTCATGGGCTGTCCAGAGAGGAACCGTAGCAATCCCGAAGAGTGCAAACTTGGAACGCATGCGACAAAATATCTCGGTAATTCACTGCTTAATTATACTGGAGAGGTGACATAATCAATACTCAATGGTTCATCATAGCTGGTCACTTTGTCAGATAAAGAAATGGATTTGGTCACCTCACTGCATAAGAAACCGGGAATGCATCGGTCATTGCTCGCTTACCACCATGATGGAGGAGTGGTGTTTGGATGGACGTACAAGCAGCTCGACTGGCCAATGGACAAGGGAGGGTTCGTCATCGACCAAGAGTAAGACTTGAGTCATACAAAGATTGCAGTCAATTGTGACAGACGTGTTTTGTTGTAGAAACAATTGTATCCTACGTTCGAAAACTCATCCAACATCATTTCACAGGAAATGGCCAGTTACTAGTCAGGCTCCTTTGACGCATTTCCCAATGACACGACAAAACCAATGCTCTGGATCTTCCCCTTCGATTCCTTTAACATCTTTCTGCGCCCAAACATCTCTACCACTAACCTCATCTTTACAGCTCAAAATCCAATCATCCGTCTGACGATCCATACAACATCCCCCTAGCAAATTCCTCCAAACTGGAGTCCAAAACTTCTGCCAAAATGCTATCGAAGGTAAAGGATTCAATATATGTTCGTAGAACAAGAAATGACCGGCTGGTTTCAGCAGGTTTGGATCCATGATCAATGAGCGAATGGTTTGTTGAGGTGATGGTACAGAGCAAAGTGAATTGACGGAGATAAAGGTGTCTATCACACCTGCGATCTCCACTATGCACCCTGCCGGGACTATGGTCGAAACTATTGAATCTATCTCTTCTGCCCCGTAAGGAAGAATGATTAAAGTTCCCTCATCTTCCCTGAAACCCGCCTTATGAGCTTCACCTCGGATGGCTGAGTGCATCAAGATGTTAGGCTCTAAGGCAATATATTTGGTGACAAGGTTGGTATCGAGGTATTTGATGGTATGTCCAAGACCTATTCGACAAAAAATGAAAATATATTTGAATGAATACATAAATTATCACGGGTGGGGTCAGGAATATGTGACAGTACTTTACCTGCACCAATGTCTAAGACAACACCTTTCGCATTTGAAGTAATTAATTCCTTCTTGATATCCATGTCCCATTTGTCCATTCCATCCGCGAATGGTTTCCAAACATGTAGCATGAATTCTGCTCGGATCTGTCTTGGATGTAGAATCATTGAAGGTCGATGAAGTATAGTTTTGATTGTGGGAGGAAGACCGGTATGAAAAATAAAGGAAAGTTGGCCAAGGAATTCGAGGTTGCGAGACAAGATTGAAGACATTGCGGCACTTAGTACAGCTTCTATGCTGGCTGCGGAACGCTGATTGGAGGGAGAGGAAAGAGATGTTTTGAGAAGAGGATAGATGCACGTATCTTCATCCTATGAGGGGTGGGATTTGGATTCAGTTGATGGCGCTTTGCAATGGCTGTTTTTCGTAAGTTGTGCACGGGCCAACGTGAGTAAGCACTACTGCAGTCGGCTCCACCGTCAGGATATTATAGAACTCAGTACGGTATGTAGAAATTGAGGTTTTTCAATCAATATGGAATGAATCATTTTTGATACTCTGTTTCCTCGCCAGATCCTCAGTCAAATCTGACTACGAAGTGTTTCAAACCAGTTTACAGCATCGTGACATCACTCTACATCTATGAAATCGTGGAAATTAAAACAATCATAAGATTCTATATTCATGCAATTATCATTGCTAGGTGTGTTGAAGTATTGTGAGAATAATCTGGATAAAATGCAACAGGAGGACTTCACTGTCGAACCACAGAACCTTCCTTTTTAGGATACGCACCAATCAGCGTCTGTGAGGTCATGTGCGAAATCCGTGACGACTTGTAACGCGTGTGACGGTTTAGAGGGGCAGGTGTCACCACAGGATAAAGCTGCTACTTGACTTCAGACTCAAGCTTGCTCTTGTCGTCGTGCTCGTCGTTGGCAACTCTCCTGGGACATTTGTGGTCACTTCAATCAACCCCACAGGTCCGTCAAGAACCGGATATCTCGACATCAAACTCACCAGGATTTCTATGCAAGATTTCGCAGTAACCCTCTCACTCTTTTGTACTTAACGACTTTGACGACCTGTTTACGACTCATTTCTGCTTAATATTATTCTTATTGCTCATTCCTGATATTTTTGAGACCTTACTGGTGCCGTGTTTTCCCACCATGTCCGAAGATTCAAACATTGTCAACGGAACTTGCCACAACAAGAAAGCTCTACAGGATGGTGGTCCTCCACTTTTTCAGCATGGTAATCTAGTTTTCCAAGGTGAGTTTTTCTAGTAATCAGAACCGAGACTGCATTGATATATGTATGGTGTAACAGCGCATCATGTAAGGATATCCTCGGACAAATGCTAAATGTAGCATCGCGAATGAACAATCCGCTGATTTAAATTTTTAGGTTGGGTGGATCCTTACAGGTTGCTTCACATTGGTCGCAATGGGAGCTTCATTTTGGTTGATAAACAAACATCTTCAATGGTACACAAATGTGCGTTTGTTGCTTTAAGTTATGTTGTAAAGGTGCTTGATTCTCAGCCATGAATATAGAAACACGAACAACGCTGTAGGTCATGACTATCTCATAATCTATGAGACGCTGATTTTGTATCGGCTCATAGATATAGTTCGCATATTGTTCATGGTGCCCATTTATGCCGTGATTAGTTTTGCATCGTTTCTCTTTTGGGTAAGCCTCCATTGACTGCAATCACGCTTTCTTTTCTGACAATATGGATTGTTCAGAATCATTCCACACCTCTTCTTCTCCTGAGAGACTGTTATGAATCAACAGTTTTGACATCGTTCTTCTATTTGCTACTTGTATACCTTTCACCAGATCCCGCTGAACAGAAGGATATATTCAGAAAGGTATGGAAGCATATTCAGTGTGGTGGTGATTCTCACTGAAAATCTCCTTCAGTCTGGACTTTCCCGTGAGAATGATCGTCAACGACGAAGAAACGGGGAGAAACCTCAGAAGTGGATGTTCCCTCTGAACTTTTTCGTCCGATGGAAGCCTCAAGATGGGTTGTATTTTCTTCAACTCATGAAATGGGGTGTCCTGCAGTATTGTGTCCTCCGGCCACTGTATGTTCATTCGCTCTTTCCCACTTGTTTAAAACTCATTATTGGTCAATATCTCAGCACAACTCTTGCTGCCGTTATTCTCGATTATGCCGGATTGTACTGCGAAGACTCTTGGAGTCCTGGTTGGGGACATGTCTATGTACGATTTCTATCCCATGAACCGACTAGATTCTGACATCCGCCATAGATAACTGTGATCGTTTCAATCTCGGTCTCGGTCGCCATGTATTGTCTGCTTCAACTGTATGTATGCGTCTCCCACCATCTCAAGCCGCAAAAGCCTCTCTTGAAACTGTTCGCCATCAAAGCTGTCGGTACGCGATTTTTGAAAGAATTTATGTTACTAGAAGTTTGACCATTGCAAAAGTGTTCCTGACATTCTGGCAAGCAACATTCGTCGGACTTTTAGTCACGTTTGGGGTCATCAAAGATGTTCGTGACTCAGTCTCTTGAAAATTACCTGTCGCTCGCTAAATAACGTGTTTCTTGGGTCTCTAGACTTCTTACATGACTGCCGATAACATCACGATTGGCATTGAGGCCATCTTAGAGACGGTGGAAATGATGTGAGTTTCTTTACCAAAATTTGTTCGCGAACTTCTGTAATACTCGTGCATTGTGGAACCGCAGGATCTTTGGTTTCTTGCACATCAAAGCGTTCACTTATAAGCCATATCGCATGCCACCGGAGCGTACTCCTAAATGGAAGGCTTTTGTACACGCCATGAACTTCAAAGAAACCATCCGAGAGGTTTGGGCTGGAACGGTATACATGACGCGTAAAGCTCGAGGGAAAGAAACTGACGCACAAGCTAAGCGCGAAGCTGTTCTTGAAAGCGTTTTCGGAAAGAGTAGATTCAATATCGCTGAAGATGCTTCAAAGACTGCCGTCGAGAAAGGGAAAGCTGGTGGTCATGGTTATGATGGTAGCACGAAAGGAAGTGTCGAAGTTGAGGTGGATGTGCAACAGACGATACATGTAGGCGAGGAACGTCAGTGGTTAGATGTCGGAGAAGATTATGGGTATGGAATCCGGTATTTCACAAGAAGAGAGAAGAGTGAGAGCCTAGAAGTTCAATTCGAAAGGGAGATGGAACGCAGGGGGTATGGAAAGAAACATCAGCCTAGTAAAAGTCGTGGAATTCCATATAATCCGATCTGCGAGGACCAGCCACAGAGAGCACCAAGCAAGAAAGCTCACAGTCGAGTTCAAAGGTCATGGTGGAGTAGGATATATGGTCGTCTTTCCCAATCTGATCAAGACCATGATGACGTTGAAGACCAGGATTACTTGGTCGTTCCTACGAATGAGTTGCCCTCTCCGCCGCCTCCAAGGATATCTGGTAGGAAATCGCGACGTGTATCTGACTTTTCCCCCGTACCGGAAAACGAGACTTACGAAGACCTGCCCCCACCTTCAGTTATCAGAAGTTACCGCGAAAGTCGACGATCGGATCCAAAGCGAGGAAATCAACCTCAAAGTACTTTGTCCATTCCTGATCCATTATCGCCTCCTCTTCTTCCAATGATCGGTCCTTCATTATCTCACCCTACCTCAGCCGACCATTTGGCATCCCTTGCGACCAACTCACCTCCGAGCGGGAAAAGACAAGGTGTCAAGCGGAAAGCACCTCCGGTGCAAGATCTTTCCGTACCCCCAATTGCTATAATACCATCTCATAACCTTCTTTCAGTTCCTCCAATGTCTCCCGCAGCTGCATCAGATGATAGTTTCCTGGCTCGCGCATTTGCTCCAATCTCCGATGCTTCTCATTCAGCTGAAGCGTTGTCTGTCCCCTCTAGCCAATCCCATTCCGCACGACGAATTATTGGAACTGGTTCCATCGTTGCATCAGAACCAATGCTCATGACCCCAAATTACGAATCTGGTGCTCATAGGAGTCATGAACGGATTGTAGAGTTGGTTCCCGGGCCTGAAACTTGTCAGCCTAGGCCTGTTACCACCCAACAATTACAACCCCAGTCATCGAATAAGGATTCATTCCAGTTTACTGGACGTTCGACAAATGTGCTGACTTCGACGTTACCTCCACCAGAGCAACCAAAGTCCTCCCGATTATCCCATAAGAGGGATTCTGCTGGAGTATACCACGAACGTCCTCCCAATAATGTCGCTCACAACATATCCCTCTTCCCTGATTTGCCCTCTGTTCCACAACCAGAGCGGATTCATATATCTCCTCCACAAGCTACTAGACTTCGAAGGGAACATATTACCTTTCCTACACCTCTTGCTCCTAGTGCTCCATCATCTGAACAGACATTGCGGCCTCGGGATAGTATATCTCTATCTCCTGCAAGTCCGACACATGCTTCCCCCAGATCTCACTCTTCTTCGCGATCCCCTCCACTTCAGGCAGTCATGGCGCCTCCTCCTTTGTCTCCACCTTTACATTCGAGTCAAGAGCAAGCTTATTTTCAGGAATCTCAATCCTCTCCTACGGGAACCACTATGCAATATACTTCTCGATCACCTCGACAAGAATCAGCTCGCTTTCGCGAATCCCGTCGATATTCTCAACCGGGCAGTAAATCTCAACTTCATCGATCTTCCCGTACGAATACAAGAAGGCATACTTATGACCGTAGTATGCCTCTGCAAGCGATCGGTGAATTTGGTGACATGACAGCATCCAGAGACCTTGAAAGCTGCCAATATCAACGAGTCGGGAGGTCAAGTTGAGATCGAAGAGTTGCCGCGCCCCCTCAGAATGTTTCCCCTGTGATAACTGTTCCCTCCGTCCCTGCCGCTTCCACTTCGGGAGCTCCAACTTTTGGACCTGGTGCTGATGGCCACTCGACGAGACGATTATAACTATTTTATCTCTAGCTCATTTTTTTACTTGGTTGTTTCGGTTTAGTGGTTTCTTTGTTCTCTTGTATTTCTCCTCCGACATTCACGGCTCTGCTCACGACTACATTCACGACTTATGATTATGATGACTATCTAACTAGTACGTATACCATCCTGTTGCTCTTACCATTGGACCATGCATTCTATAACAGTTCTTGATTTTTTGATTGCAATTTCGCCAATGGACTCTCCTCGCATCCTCAACGACTTACAAACAACAATCTTGCTCACCTAAGCTTGAGTTTATAAGGCTCACAATGACATTAGTAACTATTCTTGTCCTTGTATACGCATCTCTGAGCTCCAGGTGCGTCTTAATCAGCACTGATCAACCGTTTATCCTCCTACTCTCATGCTTAAATCGTCACTACAGAGACCGAGAACTGATATAGATAGGCATTCGTCATCGTCGACACCTTTAGATGCTGCGAAGGGTCTTCGAGTATAAATACAAGCTCTAACGTACTCACAGGGAACTTCAACTTGTTCACAGAATCTTCACTTCCTCCTATCCTTGATCTTTCTGCAATGGTGAAATACGTTGTTACAGGTGCTACAGGGGCACTTGGTTCTCGAGTATTCAAGCATTTACTTGACCGTGTTCCAGGTGTGTTACAATTCTAAAAATCCAATTCATGAAAACATAAACTGATCTACTGCTTATTTTTGTATCTATCTATCTCTGCGTTGCTTATAATGTTTCACAGCCAGCGACGTTATAGTCTCGCTTTATAACCCCTCAGGAGCAACACCCGAAATCCTCTCATCCGGTGTTGAAATCCGTAAAGGAGATTACGCCGATCCAAAAACACTCGAATCAGCATTCGCAGGAGCAACCAAACTCCTCTTAGTTTCCTATCCAAGTATCGCTTATGGAATCCGAGTAACATCACACGAAGCAGCCATAGACGCAGCCATAAAAACCGGAACGATCCAACACATCTACTACACTTCTTTAGCTTTTGCTGGAGATAGTAAAGCTGCAGTTATGCAAGCACATATTGAAACTGAAGCTTATTTGAAGAAGAGTGGGATAAAGTATACGATTATTAGAGAGGGGATTTATAATGAGAGTTTTCCGCTTTATTTTGGTTCGTTTGATCCTATGGATGGGAAGGATGAGGTTTTGATTCCGGATGGTGATGGTGGGATTGCTTGGGTTTGTAGAGATGATCTTGGAGAAGGTACGGCAAAGGTTATGGTTGCTGTGAGTTCTATTTCTTGATTTCCATTGCAGTTGTTTCCTTTCTTCGGGCTTTGTATCCTTCTCATTCAAGAACTGACACTAACACTGATATTGATTCTTTTCTGTTTTATCTTTGCACCAGGAATCCGATTTCGACAACAAAACAATCCTCCTCTCCGGTCAACAATCAGTAACACTAACCTCCCTAGCTCAAAAAATAAGCAAAATCATAGGTCGAAACCTCACCCTGAAAATCGTCCCAGTCGAAGAATACGTCAAAAACAATCTTGGTAAATCAGATTCTTGGCCTGAAAGTCTTCTTCGAGATTGGGCTACTACTTTTCCTGCTATCAAACGAGGAGAATGTGCTACTGTTGATCCGCTTTTGAGAAATTTATTGGGAAGGGATTTGAAGACTATTGATGAGACTTTGGAGGAAATGCTTGGTTCAAAGGATGCTTCAGCGCAGAATTTGAAACGGTACGGAAAGTAGTTCAATATGCATTCTGTTCATGGAGTAGGTATACCTAGGAATTGTAGAGCACGCCAGAGTCGAAATCTATCCCAATCATCATATTAATTCGGATTTCTCGAGTCGAGAGTTCGATAACCACGAGGTCATTGATTATATCAGCTGAATTTTGTAAGACGCCCATCATACTTCCCGGCAGGAAAGTATAGTTTTCGATTAACCATATACCTGCTGTCTTGATACTTCATCCAAAAAACCACCAACGCAAAAAGCGAGATGGGTCTATCAGGAAGAAAAGTCAAACAACGTATTGGCCATGACCCTCGCAATCTTTCCTGGGCAGACGGTAAAGCATATTCCCAATTCACAGAATCATACACATTGTAACTTTTAGCTCATTAATAAACTGCAAAACAGATGCCAGTAAATTCGGAGCTGCTTATATGTCAAAGCTGGGTTGGACAGCGGGTACAGGTCTTGGAACATCCGGTGAAGGACGCACGACTCATATCAAAGTGCATCAAAAATTAGACATGTTGGGTATCGGAGCTCAACATACAAAAGATCCTAACGGTATCGCTTGGAAACAAAACAGAGATTTTGAGAATTTGTTGAAACGGTTGAATGGGAAAGAAGGGGATGATGGGGATGAGGAGGAGTTGGGAACTAATGTTCAGGGTTTTGCGAGAGCGAAGGAGGATGACGGGATTGAGGTTAATATGGAGGTTGAGGTTGAGGTATCAGAGGAGAGTGGAGATAGTGGAGATGATGAGGGAAGGAAAGAAAAGAAGAAGCGGAAGAGGGTAAAAGAAGAAGAGGTCGAGGATGAGGGTGAGAGGAAGAAGAAAAAGTCGAAGAAGAGCAAGGACGAAAAGTCAGCTGAAAAGGCGGATAGAAAGAAGAAAAAGAAGGAGAAAGAGAAAGACATTGTTGAGAGTGAGGAAGATGATGAATCGAAGACAAAGGCTGAACTTGAAAAGCCCAAACCACCAATTCGCATCCCGTGGGTTTATTTTCTTGCTATGTTATTCACTTCACTAATTTTCATGAACATTTCATCAGTCATAGAGCACATAGAGCACGTTTCATTGCACATAAACGTATGGCGTTAGCGTCTTCAGCTGCTATGGACGAAATTCTCGGTATATCTCGTTCTGGCACATCTACTCCTCTTCCTTCCACTTCAATGGGCGAAACCTCATCAGATTCTCAAGATCTCAAATTACACGAACTCAAAACATCTTCTAAAAGCGTCATGGACTACTTCAAAGAAAAGTTATTGGCAAAGTCCAATGCTGGTGTTCGTTCATCGACTTCGAGCACAATACCCACACGGGAAGATAGCACAGTGCCAGAATCAAGTCGCGATGACGAACGAGATGGCTATGATGATAGGCCTCGTGGTGGTCTCGGACTCGGTGCATCTCGAGCCACAGCTGGTTTAGGTTCACGTCTACGAATGGAAACAACGTTTGAAGAAGTGGACAAGGAAGCCAAGACTGGGATTGGTGCATCATCTCGCATCATGTCCATGTTTCGATCGGCAGCGACTTCATTTGTAAAGTCCGACGAAAAGAGTGGTGAGGTGACTGAAGTGAGAGTCGAAGAAGAAGTTGAAGAAGACAAGGTTGTCAGAGACGAAAATGGTGATGAAGAGAAGAAAAGACGGAAGAAAGAGAAGACAGCAGAGAAGGAAAGAAGAAAATTGAAGAAGGAGCAAGCAGAGGCAGAGGCTGTGGTGGATGACGAAAACAAAGAGAAACGAAAGGAGAAGAAAGATAAGAAAGGGAAAAGAAAGGCTGAGGACGCAGAGGTAGAGTCAGAAAAAAGTGACAAGCATGTCGAGGTTAAAGAAGACGACGAGAAAGGTTTGAAGAAACGGAAAAAGGAGAAGGAAGATGGGAAAGAGAAGAAAAAGAAAAAGTCGAGATCTAAAAGCAGCAACGACTTGGATGACTGAACTTTCTATACATCCATTGCCCAATAGATCTTCTCACATCGCTCACAGTGAACTATTCAACACTAGTCCGACCCGAACAACGCACTCTAAAGGGAAATTTAAAGTAACATGTCGATCTTCCATGTTTTTATGTTGAAAGCACCACTCGCTTCCGAGCTCCAGGTCAACGTTGAGTATCTTTCCAGCCATCTCGTACGTCGAACGGTTGGACATGAAAATTCATAGAGATATAGTACTTCGAGCACGATCTATACTAATAAACAAATAGTAATGTACCCAACAATTCAAACAGATTTCTAAGTATCCCACTGAATGCGCTTCGCATACTCTCGTATATTCGATACAAAGTTATCTTTGACCTCTTCTCCTACACCAGTCGCAACTTTGAGAATAATCTCATTCAACGCAGTCGATCCCAAGATATCCACATGATCAGCTGTCGTGCCCCCGCCTCTTGGAATGGTAGGCACCGGTCGATGCGGAAGCTACAAGGCACACAGAAAAGTCAGCAAACAAAACACGATCGTCGTCACACGGGCAACGTATCACACCACCAAAGAGAAAAACATACCTCAACAGTCACGACAGGCATTCCAGAAGGGTTCCAACGTTTCCTCTTCCACCCTTCAACACACATCGCACCTAAACTCAATAAACTGACCGTTCCATCTCCTTCTCCCATCTTGACCCCATTTGTGATTTTGGGAGTCTCTTCTTCATCAGTATATTCAGAATCTATCCAGCTTTTTCTGAACATTGGCATGTCCAGAGGTGGCACTGGACTGATGCAATCGGATTCGTTCAGGCATTGTCCGTCAATGATGTCAGGTTGCGTCTCCTCGTATTCATATTCTCCTCGGGTATACCTTCGAAAGAGCGATGATCGTTAGCCGAATTGAATAGACTGGAAATAACTATCAGGATGACAAGCATACCAGTAAGACCGCTGCCAGATATGATGATGTATTAGTTTTGATCGCACCCTATCCGAAAAGCAGAAAACTCACTTCAGTATCTTTTCCGTGCCCATAGACGCAGTAGATCTTTGTCGAAGGCGCATTTGGAAGCCTCGGAGATACAACAACATCAGGCGTTGCTCAAACTCTCTCCTCTAAATAACACTCACTGAATCTCGAGAGGATTGGTCCACTTCGTCTGATCAAGATTGTTCTTCTTCAGTTGTGCCTCATCACGTTCAATGCCATACGAATAATTCGTCGCAATCATTCTCTGGCAAACCCAAGCGAGATCGGAATCACGAACACCTTGAGAGAAATGGACACATACCTGGAAGTCCGTCGGAGTATGCTCCAAGATCCAAGCCCCGGCAGCATCCGCTGTCATATTCGACAGTGTACTATCCTGCTCAGAGACAGATTGGCGGAAAGCGATTAGTTCGCCGTGGCTATGTGTACTGTTGAGTACATCATCAGGCGCAAATGTCGAGTTTCCCCAGACAGCGTCACCTCCCTTGATCCACATACTTGCACTACCAGCCCAACTCCGGAAAAGTCGTTGGCGTTCTTTTCTGGAGAAGAATCGTTCCAAGACTAGACAGTGATCCATTCAACATCTTTTCCTGGTCGAGGTTGAATGACGTACCATATGCACCGGCGGGATTCATCTGCACCGTATCCTTCATTTCGCCAGAGAGAAAGGCTGCCATAGCTTTCGTCTGGAATACATGTTATAAGCACCCCAGATACACGCAAAGAAGACATGTTACAACTGACAACGCCTAGATATGTCCCAGCGATACTGATCACGGCTTCGATGTTTTCCTATTCACAATGTCAAAAAAGATGATAACCCAGATCAATGGTACGAACATACCTCAACCCAATGAGGACCACCTTTGCCGTGGAGAGGAGATTCTACCCATTTAAAACTATCCCAAATTCAGCCTAAAATTCCATGAGAAAGACCTTTGAATACATACAAATACTGTCATTCTGAAGGTAAGTCAGCGTTAACAAGTGAATGTGGGGAGTGAGGCTCACCAACACAACCTAAGAAGCATGAATGAGTGGATACGAAACAGACAATACAGCGACAACGTACTGTGCTTCCCATTGAATGAGGTACGAGGACAACCCTTCGATTCTCTCGCTTCCTGTGTAGGACATCCAATAAGTATACGCTTGATCGTCAGTCAAAGAAAGTTGACACTTACTTAAACCCTTCAATCGTGCTTTTCAGCTTTGAGAAATAGCCATCCCGTTCTTCCAGATTGTAATATGACAATCGCCAATCGTACGGTGCCAAATGCAAATTGTTGGTATCATAGTTGACCACAGCGAGATTCTCCACGATCTTCGACCTATTATGTATTATGTCAGAATGTCAACGAATCAGGTTGGAAAGAGGATCCTGGAAAGGTTAGAGGTATCTTTTATCCGTATGGGGATGGTTTGGGCAATAATTTCGAGATTTGTTTCCTCATTGTGTGGAGATAACCGCTACATTTTCGGACAAGGTTCAGCCAGCGACACCCGGAGCATTTTGCTGAGGTTCATCTGCAAAATGGCGTCTGCAACTATGCTCGATCCATTTTGTGGACAGAACTTGTTCGGCGGACCTCCGTCACATATATGTCCTGGACATGACCGACCAAAAACGCCTAGTTTGATCGGTATACTCTGGATGACGAAGCATACCTCTGACCTTTCCGGGGTCCAATGGAAACGCATTTGCTCACCATAACCAATATCCTTGAATGAAGCTGCTTGCAGCATCAATCCCTTCCGCCGCTCGAACTTTCACACCTGGAGGATCTAGTCCAGTGACAGGATCTAACATGAGAGCAGCCATCCACTTTTCGCGATTGAACGTGACTTGAGATATCATAGGGAACCCGCCCCATAATTTCTGTCGAAAGAAGGTCCTGAACTCTGGCGACGTCGACCATGATTCCAAACCCTAAAAAACAACGAACATCAAAGTTAAAAAGAAACACACCACAGATGAAATTCGGAAGAGAGCAAGACGAACAGTAGAAATGATCCCAGGTATCAGTACAACAGGGTATTTCGCGTCTAATCCTCTTGAAGCTATTTCTTCTCCTACTTTGAATTCCAACCCGTTGTTGTTCAACTTCCAAGGTTCAGGTATACTGTTCCTTAATCTTCGCCATTCTGCTTCTACACGAGTGAAGTCAAGTTGGGGAAGTTGAGGTATGCTGAATCCGAATTCATCTAGGAGAAGTGCGAGATGGGTTTGAATGTCAGGAAGGTCGGTGGGTTGGATTAGAATGAAGCCTAGGAGAATTCCTACTAAAAATGTTCGGATAATTTGTGTTAGAAAGGGTTATAGTCGTCGTATGTTTGGATGGTAGAGCTTACAGAGGATTCCAAGAGGAAAGACAAAGCGTTTCTTCGTAAAGATGTAACCATCTCTCTATGCATATATAGACGTCTGTTAGCATACAGTTCAAATTCCAGTGTTATGATTCCTTCCGACCAGGCACGCAGATGGAAAACAATATCAATCCCTGGATTGTCTTGATTCTATCCTTGCACGCGACACCATAGTGTTCAAATAAAGAAGAAGGAAAGTATCTCACTCACATCTTTCGCTTTATGCTTCAAAACTTCCACTTTATCGGCCAACTCCTCCTTCAAATGATGCACCTCCTCATCTTCTTTCTTTGATTCCCTGGAATCTGTGAGTACGGAATCGGATTCTGTGTGTCGAGTTTTGCTAGGTCGTCGCTTTCGTAAAGACATTCTGGGCGTAGGACGAAAGTGCAGGAAGGTAGGTGGTGGTGACGAGGCAAAAGGTCACACCGACGCCGAGTTCTTGTTCAACGTTCGACTCACTAAACCGTTACCCCCAATGAAAGTGACGACATATGGGACATCCTTAAAAGGGAATTGCGAAGAGGCTGTTGGTCAACAAGAGCAAACAAACGATACTGAACGCTAGCTTGTGGCGGCGCTAAATAATGCCCTAGAAACATGAAGATCTAGTAAGATAGTTTACGCTCAATTATCAGTACCGCGAGCCAAAATATAAGTACTGTATTTGATCATAAGTCTTACATGAATGATATAGAGAGCATAGAAGACATTATTGATGTAGTCCATCAATCAAGAACCCCACTGTGGGCGCCGCGACTCAGAGATTACTAACACCAATCTATAATTGCACAACACAATACCAGAGTGAGAGAGATTTTTAAAAGTCCCATATACATCGGATGACAGCATGAGGGAGATCACGGACATGCAACTCCGCCGCGTATCGGAACGGCACTGCCATGTCTTGAACTTGTTCAATGCTGTGAGTGTCGGAACGGTATTTTAAGAAGATCTTCCGAAATCCGATGGCCTGAGGTTTGCATGTATCTCCGTATATGTTTTTTTAACTAAAAACACATAGAGCTTCTTAATCATGATGATGTCTGCGCTCAGTTAGTAGGATACTCACCATATGGAAACATACGCTGAGGATTTAGACAGAACAGTGACAATAGAAAAATTTTGAACGACTGCTGTTAATCAACGGATTAGCAAGAGGTTGCGTCTATTTTCAACTGAGGAGAGACTTAATTTCATGATTATTTGGGCGATGAGTTCATGGGCTCACAATCAGATGTTTTTGGCACTAATATGCCGATAGAGGTTTATACCTATTATTATGGTAGGAGTGCATAACTTGAACAGCTTTGTCAATTCTTGCTTGTATCGCTCCAGAAGCAGTACTACTTGGAACTGGGATGATCGTTCGAGGATTCGAGGTGGTTGAATGGAGTCCAAATATACGAAAATTAGTCGTGGTGTCGACGGGAAAACCAGCAATGTCATAAACGTCGCATTCATCTACCTTGTTCCAAATGCGTTCGGCTCTGATGGATCGTACAGATCCAGAATTCAGATATTACAAAGTAAGCTCTCCAAAAGTTTGAAAGTTTTAGTTCAACAATCGCCCGGGAAACTCGGACTCACTGGTATGTTTTACGTGAATTACCAGTGTCAACATTACTGCCGGTATGTGCGTGGCGAATATTGAAGTGTACTATATGCCTAAAGAGATATAAAACAAAAAGGATATTAGCATAACTCACTGTACATTCTTGGAACGCCGTCGAATTCTCGATTATTACTGGAGGAACATCAGCATAGCATTAGCAGTGTCACGGTTTTCCATGTGCAAGATGACAATACCATGAGATCTAAGAGTTGATCTGACTCGCACGGAACAGTACAAGTACAAGTATGACTTCCAGGTATCATGATGATGATGATGATGATGATATTGGCCAAGAATAACACCTCGCGCCCAAAAAGAAGACGTTGGACAGTGATGCATCTTCATCGTGGCTGGGAGAATCGACTTTAATGGACCCGAAAACGCCTGTCAATGAGAGAGATTAATGAGCGACAGCTTCCATTGTTCAGATACTAGCAGTATCAGTATCATGATTCAAAACTGAATACAAGCCTGTATTCCCGCATGATATATGCGGCAAGGAGCCATAGATAACGAAAAGGTTCACCCAAGGTTGTCGTGATGACAGTACTGAACAGTGGCAGCTTCACACTGTAGTTGTACTCACCATCATCATATGGTGTCACTTGGGACCCATCACACATGTTTGACCAACACCAGCCAATACCATAATGCACAAATGTTGGCCTGTGTACATGAGTTGCTTGAAGCTTTCATCCATCATCCCACAATTAAGCGCAGTAACGCAATGCAACTCCGACAATGAGTTGTACCAGTGAAAAACACTGGGTCGCAGTGCCAATGGTGCAACATCATGTTAACGCATGCGCGGAATCAAGCTTCTAGATCCGGTAGATTAAGTATCTGCGGAGTGAGAACGATTACTGCAATTTTTACACATGATACAACCCTGACTAGCCGACCAAATAAAAGACGGGTTGCTTCTGCAGACTGAACAAAGCACGTTGGTTCGAATTTCCTGCTCTGAACCTTCAACCTTCAACCTACACCTCGCACGAAATGAGAACTTACATTTATCTCGCATTCCTCATCCCTTTCTTCTCTTTGTTAGTTGCTGCTGCACCTACTCCAGAACCATATTCAGGTGCGATCATGCAAGACAAGTCATTGCTGTCGAAGAGATACTTACCGGTGGTTATATGCCTGCATTGACAGCTGGAATCGATGGAGTCATAAGTGATACAGCAGCTATACCATCCACCTTCTTTGCTTCCTCTGCAGAAGACGAAGAAGAATCGTGATAACGGAATAAGTCGACGTTGTAGGTCCGCATGCTTATGTTAACTGTGCATGGTACTGAAAGGATCGTCTGTTAGGTTATTGTTGTATATGTACGTTGGCCTTGTATGCCAGACGTACCAGGTGGTAGCTCTATGAACCAAGTCGCTTGAAGCCAGAGTTAGAGCCACAATTTCTGTATGGGGTTCGAGGAAGAGGTATAATTATATGTATTTTTAGCATAGAACTAATGTTATGTATGTGTTTGATACTGCGAAATCAGTGAGTGAAACTCGGATATCATGAGGTCAAATGTTATTCGGACTCTGCACCTACGAGACTAGCGTGTTGAGATGAGAGTCCTGCAGAGGTTTTGAGCAATGTACTATGCATATGAAAGAGTATTGTGATATGATGGACTGTACTGTTAGTAGTCACAAAATTCAGCTGCTACCACCAGGCCCACCCATATTACCGTAGAGGACATCTTTACGCTCTATCAACGAGTTTCTGTACTGGAAAGCGAGGCAAATAATGGAGACGCGTTCGTATCGAGAGCTCGAGAGTGCTTTTAAATCAATGATATTAGGAAACATGTAATCAGTGAAAGCTTCATGTTAAAGTTCAAGTCGGCCGCGCGAGTTGACGATAAGCGCTGGGTGGTTGTTTGTGCATGCTTGGCTGCAGCCTCTACAAAGTTTCCTTTCCGAGGCTGCTCCGGCCTGCCAGTTATCCGACGCCCACCACCACAATGGCTTGTGCTGTCTCCTGATTTACAAATCTGATGTGCATATTTGTGATGATTTTCTCCATGCTTCGTTCCACGTTTTGAGTGCTGTCCGATGCGCTCAGGTCAGCTTGTCTTTCGAATTCTGTGCTAGAAGACATGGAAGCTCATTAAGTTTCTTCACGTCCGATGATTTTACGACTCCGGCGTGACTAATCCCCTCCGTTCTACACAGAAACTCTTGGGTGGCCTCCTCGGATCGTTGGCCTGCTTGTATTCCGTCCAAGCTCTCTCGGTGTCCACTAGCACTGGCATCTCCTTTACCACTGGATTTCCTACGGTCCTGCCGCTGCCCCGGAACGATCTTACTCAATGTTCGGAATCTACTCCGCCGTACTACACTCTTATGATATTATATTGTGATATTCATATAAATAATTGCTCTTCACCTCTCTTCTCTTTACTGACTCTGACCTTCAACGAGTCGTCACCCTTCCGTCTTACTTCCACCCTCCTCTGTTGACTACTACTAACGCTCTCATCGATATTCTTTCCCTCAAAACAAAGCGGTACATAAAATTATCATGTCCTCCGACTCATCTGTTGCACTTCCTCCCAAGGTGCGTCGTGTTCTAACGTCGATATAATCACTTGACGTTTCTATGTGCTAATGATAATGTAAACCCCTGTGTTCCAGCATGCTCAAATCCTAGTGATAGGAGGCGGTCCAGGTGGGAGCTACGCCGCTACAGCTCTCGCAAGAGAAGGCTACGATGTTGTTCTACTCGAAATGGCCAAGTTACCTCGGTGAGTCATGGAGTAAATCTTGAATCCTGTGAGACGAACTTTGAGAACCGTTTTTTTAGATATCATATCGGAGAATCTTTGATTCCATCAGTGAGGCATTTCTTGAGGTTCATTGATGCCGAGGAAAAGGTTGCCAACCATGGCTTTGCGAGAAAGGTGCATATGATCATATCAAATGCGCTTTAGACGTCTTCTCATCGGGTTATCATAGCCAGGATCTGCCATAAAGTTCAACCAGTTTATGGTGGAGGGTTGTAAGTTGTAGCGTTTATTAGCATGTTATCTCAACGCTGAAGAGTCTCCTTCCGACCATTAGATACAGATTTTGTTGCCTTGGGTGCTCACAATTCGGCTTGGAATGTGGTTCGTTCGGAGTTTGACTACCTGCTCTACAAGCACGCTGCGGAGAATGGCGTTCAAACATTCGACGAGATCAAGGTGAACACTATCCAATTCTCTATGGACCCCTTGTCTCCTCATGATACTGGCCTTTGCGAAGGAGACGAAGATTTGGGTGGTGTTCCCGTTAGTGCGAGCTATGTCACTGCTCAAGGGGTGAAGGGTGATATTTCCTTTGATTATCTCGTTGATGCCAGTGGGAGAGCTGGGATCATGAGCACGAAGTATGTTGTTTTACTGTCCCCATACTGAACGAAAGACATTCACCACGTTTCACAGATATCTAAAGAACAGACGGTTCAATGAATCCCTGAAGAACGTGGCAGTGTGGGGATACTGGAAAAATGTTGGCATGTATGGGAAAGGAACTTCAAGAGAAAACGCACCATGGTTCGAGGCGTTGAGCGGTACGTTATCATCTATACTTTCATTTCTGAACTGTATGTTGACATCCCCTATATTAGATGAATCCGGCTGGGCGTGGTTTATCCCTCTCCACGATGGTTTGACATCCATCGGCGTTGTAATGGATCAAAAGTCACTGGGTGTACGTTCCCGAGCATGTTCCTCGGCATCTGGATCGCCATTCCCCTTCTCTACATCGACCCCCTCATCACCTATCGCCTCCCACTTCCCTTCATCTCCAATTGAGGAACCTTCAGCTCGTCGGACCCAAGCTCTAGCTGAGCGGTATCTTACGTTCTTACACCTAGCACCTGGGGTGTTGAATCTAATGGGTGATAAAGGGGAGCTTGTCAGTATCGAAACCAAGAGTGAAGACGGCTCTTCCACAGACGGGGACCATGGCAAACCACCTATGGCCAGAAGTGCCAGCGACTTCAGCTATTCGGCTAACAGATATTCAGGAAGGAATTGGAGGATAGTTGGCGATGCTGGTGGTACGCTCCAGTGCTTGTATCAATGCATTATTTTCTAGTCGCTAACAATGTTTTCTGTCATCGATGCAGCCTTCATAGATCCCTTCTTCTCCTCTGGAATCCATCTAGCAATGACAAGTGCGCTCGCTGCTGCAACGTCGATTGCCGCTTCCATAAAGAGTGATTGCTCGGAGGTAGAAGCTGCGGAATGGTATAGTCGGCGATTTGCTATCTCGTATACACGGTTAGTTTTCCTTCTGATCTTTGACATATCATGCGCTGATTATATGCTCAAGATTCCTAGTCGTCGTTCTGAGCGCATATAAGCAGATTCGAGCTCAGTCAACGAATATCCTGGCCGATATTGAGCACGAAAATTTTGACAAAGCTTTCGAATTCTTGCGTCCAAGTAAGCTGTGCTGTGTATCATGGTGTCATTGTGCAGATGCTGATAATGCGAATTTAGTGATTCAAGGAGGGGCAGAAATGGGAGCC
The DNA here is from genome assembly GCA_022606235.1 of Abortiporus biennis. Taxonomy (NCBI): domain Eukaryota; kingdom Fungi; phylum Basidiomycota; class Agaricomycetes; order Polyporales; family Podoscyphaceae; genus Abortiporus; species Abortiporus biennis. The sequence continues at coordinate 78,618 of JABYQP010000042.1, forward strand.
AAGCTTTCTGAAGATGAAGTCCAGCGTGCACTCGACTTCTGCGTCAATTTGTTCAACCCGACGACACCTGACCAACATGAATCTGTTCGCCAGAAATTGGAACATGTTAGGATCAACGAATGTGAATATTTCACGTCGAAGAAGCAGGAACCTTTAGAAGAAGAAAGAGAAGACGACAACGATACAAGTCTTCCTCCTACTCGAGATGGTGAAAGTTTGTTAGATGTTCATGCACCTCTCATCGACCCAACTACTTTGGCAAAAGTTCTCCGTTCACGATTCCGTCTTCGAATCAAGACACCATCGTTTTCATCTTTCTCCTCGGCAGGATCTACGATGGGAGGGTCCCTTCCATCCCCTTCAACGTCGATCTTTTCTGTACCTCCCTCGCCCACCTTCAATTCCGAGACATGTTCTTCTACCTCCTCTTGTGGTGAAGACGTCGGAGCAGTTGAGGGAGATGAGGAGGATGACAATGAGATGAAGCTGGTGCTTGAGAAAGTGAATGGTAGACGGGTTATTCATGCTGATTATGGAGAAGGAAATAGTCTGGAACAAGAGAATGTCAACGGGTTTATTGTGAGACTGGAGAGGGGACGTTTGGGGCTGGATACGGTTTGATTTTACGATTCATTGGTTTCAGGCGTTGAACGTCTTCCGTGGATTTCTCTTTACAGAATGGGTGTTCCATGTCCTCGATATTGATTATTGTGGTGACACGTGAGTATTTATGCATCTATGTTTCATTTATGCACTCGGTCGTTTCGTCCTCAGGCTGCTTATTGAAGTGTTCTTCTGCGAGGTTATAAATGTGGACGCTTTTTTCTTTGAACCCCCGTTATTTATCTGCCTTGTTTATCTTGTTATGTCATTGCCCCTCGTTGTGCCCTTTGTCTTTGTCTTCTCCTTGAGAATTGACTTGCCTTCATTTTACTTTCAATTGTATATATTTCAATTCGACTTTTTTTTTAGTAGAAATTAATCTGATTCTTGGAGAGAAAAACAAAACAATGGACATTCAGGGGATTGAACCCTGGTCCTCACGCAAGGCCATATGGAGAACTCCTATGCGAAGCGTGCGCGCTACCACTGTGCCAAATGCCCTGTGCCGATGCTTTCAATATGTCACTATTAGAATAAATACTACACTTAGTGTTGATGTGAGTTGAGGTACCTTGAGACTTGAGGTTGCTTGAGGTGGGTTTTTTGGGACTTTTCGCAAGTGTTTCATGTTGAGAACCGAACTCAAGGTTGCTTGAGGTTTCGAGCGGCATATCGGCATGAATGAGGTATTCTGGAAATTTCCGATCAATGTGATTCCAAAGAGAGGTTCTCGCACTCCTCTCTAGTCAATCAAAATGAACCCTCAACGAGAACGGTAATGGTTCAAGAATGACGCAGTCCCTCTCTTCAGCTCATAAGTGGATTTATCCTACCCTACATTAATGCTGAAAGATATTTTCTCAATATGAACTAGTGAAGCAACAGTGGCTTCCGTACGAGACAGAACAAACAAGGAGGTATCCCAGGAAGTTGTAAGTGTGTTTTTTTCAATGCAACACTACACCTTGATGCTAAAATAATCTCCAGACACATGATTTTTGTCTCCAGGTGTATAAAAGTCCACTCCTGCTTCATCTGCACCTCATCGTGAACTCTCAATGGCCTGAACCACATTATTTCATGGATCTAGTTCCTTCGCAGAGATAACTGCAATTGTACAAGACCCTGAATGTTTCGCGGCATCTTTCAATCACTGTCAACCATCTTTGAGCCTGAAATTATCATCATCTTCCCTGCCATTTCACGTTGCACTTCAAGAGTGATCAGTGTTAAGGTTCGAGCTTAACGTGACTTGTTACTGTGACTATGACTATGGACTTCAATTAGGTAATTCAGATGACTAAGACTTGATTGCAAATCAAGGCTTAGTATCGAGCTGAGACTCAAAGTACTCAGACAGACTGTGAAGACTTAACAAATCTATTGCTAAGCTAGAAGGATACAAGAGGTCGAAGTTAAGGATTCGACCTTAGCTAAAGTACAGGTATTTATACAACTACCTCAGTCTGATAAGTGTGAGGGTATCGTCCAGATGTAAGGAGTAACTATGGAGAAACGTTAAGGAGAAACATCAGAAAAACAAAGGAGAAATATAGGAGAAAAGTACATGAGAAGATAAAGGAGAAACTTTGGAGAAACTTGCTATTTGTACAATGTTGTCATTACGCGGGAACTCCCCTTATGCTAGATAGTCCGCAATAACTCCGTATTATGTAATGAAAGAGAGAAAAGAAAAAGATAACTGCGCACTTTGTAACAATCAGTTGACCAGATCGAAGCAGTAAATCACATTACTGAACAAACCTACAGAGACATTGTCAAGGCTGAATTTTCAAAGTATATAACAGTGAAGTATATAACAGCCAGGATGACACCTTCTGATGATTTCGGCTTCGACCTGCTTCGTTTCTGGGGTGTAAGTTATCCATTTTTACATTATGTTTATAACTACAATACTAATGCATGCTCATTAAATTCTCCTTAGAACCCGAAGACCGAGATTCTGTACCCAAACCTATATCGAATGGCACTCGATATAATGCCCATTCAAGCTTCCTATGTACTCTGCGAGAGAGCCTTTTCATTGGTAAAGACACAGACCACCTTCAGTGCACAAGACTTGCCCCCAACATGATGGAGGTTCTTCAGGTACTGAAGTACTCAATACGCAAAGAATGAATGAATTTTTCGATGGCATGGAAGCCAGAAGAGAAGAGCAATGGGAACAAGGACCAGACAGATTTTGAGCCTCTCGACCCTGCAGATTTTATGGACGACAGGTTGGAGGATTTCAACATAGATAACTTAATGTCGATTCAAATTCAGGCGTAGATAAACATGTATTCTATGTTCTATCATGCTACATCTACAGAGTGCACACCCTATTCTAGCTACAGAAATACAACGATGACTGTGTGTTTTGAGTTGCGATTTACGACCTTGCTTTCTTTAGATCCAAAGTAGATCTATCACATCTCGATGTTTTCTGCCGCATGATGCCGAACCCCGTCTAGCCCTTTTGCCGTTCAACCAAAGACAACGCCGAACTTGAGGTTTTCTTGAGTTTTGACCTTGAGGTCGCAACTCACATCAACACTAACTACACTCCAAAACCTACCGGAATTTGCCGTAGTACAAAATGACTCACTTGGACGAGTTTTTGGGCAGTCGTCCAAGGAGCACTCAAGGTGCTCCATGGGGATTAGTGTTGCGTATAAAAGTACCTGAGGGTGTAACTAACATTGTATGTAAATAATTCGGATTAAGGCTAGTAATAAACAGTAATAAGCATGTTTATTACAATTTGGGCGCTTGATGGGCGCTTGTATTGACGGCGGGTTTAAAACTGTAAGAAACTGTAAAAAAGGTAATAAACAAGTCGGTAAGAAAATGAAACCAATGTATTGATTGACTACCAGTCCAACGTAAATGGGAGAGAATTCAAATCTAACTTAGTTGCACAATGATCGTCGGTTCCCCTCTTTTACCTTCTCTTTAAGTACCCTCTGGCTTCTCGTCAGCTAGTACCTCGCGCAAGCTCGCCACCATCAAGTTCACCTCTGAGTTTCAATCTCGAACATCAATGAGAGACAGACATCAGGTAGCACAGAGTCGACGAGATCTTTGACAGTGCAGATGTTATGAGCAGGTATATATCGTCTGGAATGGTTGTGCCCGGCAGCGCGACGTGAGCTTGGTCCATGGCGAATGCGAAGAGCGCGAATAGATTCACAACCAAGTTTCAAGATTGAAACTCATGGGCGCCAAAATCCTTTTTTCAAACACTTTCTTACACGGGCCGTGTATTGCTCGCATGGTAAGTAATGTATAAAACCTATTATTTACACACGTTTATATGCATCTGTTTTAAACACCAACCTTTTTCACGCAACACTAATGGGGATCTAAGTGCAAGATTCCCTTACAGTAATATATATTCCAGCTGAACAGCTCTACTAGGCTAAAGAAAAGATTGAATTCAAGTTGTAGGAATACAAGAAAATTATCACGAAGCATCTATAAAAAGTACAAAATAGTTGAGTAAACGTGATTGGCAGTACATGTACAGTAACTAAACAAAATTTACATGATCTTCAAGTTATGGCCCCGTAACGGGCTTCGCATATAATTCGTACATAAAATCCTTCGACAACAATTTAGATATGAGACTACGCCTTCTGGACAACGATACCACCAGTAGTCATCGGCCAACCGAGTTGCTCATACGTCCAACCATTAGCTGTGCCGTCTGGTTTATGGTAGGCTAACAAAGATTTATGCATCCCTGGTTTCATATGAATTTCGTTTATTGTTTGCATCTCATCTGATGTCAAATGAATGAGCTAAGAAAGTTAGTGAGTTAGTACTTTATGAACTTCTGAGAGAGTTGAATAATCGGTGAACAACTTACATTGATATTCTCACACATTCGGTCGACACTGGTACTCTTCGGTATGGGAATTGTTCCTCTTTGAACTGCCCATGCAACTGCTACCTGTGCCGGAGAAGCATGATGTTTCTTTGCAATTTCTACGAAATCCTTATCATGAAAGAATAGCCTATTCGCCTGTGCAGTGTGGCAACAATGAAAGGATCAGAAAATGTGTACAATGAGTAAGAATATATCAAAAACGCACCCTTCCAAATGGAGAATATGCAGTGAGGATGATTCCTTTATCCTCGCAATACTTCTTCAAGTCTTCCCATGGTAAGCAAGGATGAGATTCTACTTGGTTTGTCACCGGAATAACTTTGGCATCTTCGAGAAGGATTTCAAGGTTTTGAATACTAAAGTTTGATACTCCGATTGACTTTACTTTTCCTGAACAGAGAATCATTTTTCAGCATCGAGATAGTTCTTATGTAGATGAATTGAGCAGTTACCTGTACCAAGTAATTTCTCCATCTCCTTCCATGTCTCGACGAAGGTGGGATGTTCGTCTTCGTCTAGTGTTTGTCCTGGAGAAAAGATCAGAGAGTCGGGTCAGCAAATGAGATACTGGAAATACCATGCTTACCATCCATTACAGCCTGCGGCCAATGCATCAAGTATAAATCAACATATTCAACACCGAGGTTCTTGAGAGATAAGTCGATTGCCTCGGCGACTTTATGGTGATACTCATTGCTAGATTTTTCTCGTCAGTTTCGATATAACCTAGAAATGTCGTTGAACAACTCACGATAGCTTCGTTGTTAAGAATATCTGGTCCCTTGGAATTCCAGATTCGCGTATAGCTTTCCCAACTTCTTGTTCGTTTCCTATATATTGATGAGAACCTCCTTTGATATGTGGATTGATGAAGACACGGCATACCATAACCATAAGCCTGTGAAGATCGTATTGGCGTTGAAGTCGAATGCGCTTCATTGATGTTGTTCACTCACAGTGTCTAAATGACGATATCCATTCTAATTGTTCCGTTAAGTAGAGGACATGAAAGTTGAATTTAAGAACATACTCGCAGAGCATCTCTGACCATATCTTCTACCGCCTGCCCACCTCCAATCTGTCCCATCCAACATCTACCCATTTGTTAATTGTCAAAATTTACGCCCGTTGGATATAGTGATACCGAGACTCACCCTAATCCAATCGAAGGAACCTTTTGACCATTATTGAAGGTAAAGTACGGAATCCTTGCAGCTGACTTTGACATCTTTTCGCGTCGAGAGAAGATGGGGATATGAAGGTAAGAGGTGTTTGAGTGGGTTTGAATGCGACGAACGTTCTGTATGAGTTTGTTCTAGGACTAGATTCAAGTTGTCAATAAATATACCCCCTAAACATAGATACCATACATCAATCTATGACCTCAGACCTACCACGGCCCGACGCGATATACAAACAGTCCAGTCTATTATCGTCGACCTGCTCTCGCGGTCCGGACTTCGTATTCCAGGCTGGTCATCTGGGCCATTAGTTACGTGAGGGATATCTCGACGCGGTGCGATCTACAACAAAACACCTTTTTGCCAGAGAATTGGGCTATAAGTTGAGCTTGTGAGTAGTAAGTACTTGACATGGTACCGGCGCATTCTATGAGCAGGAGTTTGCCGAAATCCCAAACCGAAATATATCACGTGATTCTATATAAGCGCTCTGACACGACAACCGAATTGATGAATAGTCCAGTGCGTGCCGCCATCTTCACTTTCAAAGTGCCTGGAATACTTGTGTCTGTAGACCGTTTGTCAATATTTTACAGGTGTGAAGCAAACTCTTTATCGTTGAAATACCACTGCTGATTGTTGCAGAATTACGGCCTTTTACAGATTTCAGCAATATTTTGTACTCTGTACGTAGTAAGAGTACGAGTACATCTCGCAGACTCGCAAACTCTGGTGGGACTGTGTAGCTATACAGTTTGCTATAGTGCTATCTACCGAATTTATATTCTCTTCATGGTTTGATTCAGCTGACTATCTTTGCTTGACAATGGTCTCACATCGAGACTGGCCGTGGTACTGCTTAATCCTACTCGAGTGCTTCCCAAACAGTGCACAAGCCTAACTTTGAGACTGATGTGAGGTCCCAGGTTGATAATGTCAATAAGGTGCGTGTTATCTCGGTGAACCATGTTCTCTTGCTGACCCGTGGCCGGATGGCAGATCTTCCACTGGGCAAATTTTGTCCCCACAATCAGCTCCCAATTTCCGATATTCTCGGTCATGTGTCGTCGTAAACTTCAAAACGTATCTTTAATGGACGACTTTTTGACAAATCGTTGACTACTCGAAAGCCCTTCGAACAGCCCGGCGAGTAGCCCGAAGACGCCTTCAACCACTGCAACCATACCTAGAAAGAAGTATACAGCATTGATGATTTGCAGCTTTCGCCGAGGATTCTTTTTTGTAATATTGGCTGATGGGTCACGATGGAATCGATTATTATGGATATAATCTCAACCAATCTGCCGCCTCGCTTGCGAAAACCCTATCCAGTAATGCTCCCTTCTCGCAAACTTGTGTACCAATCCCAGCCACACAACAGGAGGTGTCTCACTTCTGTCCGAGTCCGACTCCCGAGAGAGGTGGGGGGGTGGCATACACGCATCGATACATCCTCCCGCTCAAAGCTCATCCGTGTCCAGTATATATAGAGCCGAAGGATTCTCAAGAACTTCAACTTCAGTTCGTAATATTTCGCGGCCCACTACAGACAAGAATGACTACTCCGATCCCATCTCCTCCATCCATCCCATTCCTCGGAAATGCTACTTCCATCGACAAGGAAGTCCCTGTGCGTTCGTACATATTGCTGGCAAGACAATATGGCGAAATCTATCAGTTGAACCTGGCTGGTATGATGGACACTTTCTTCTACCTAATTGCGCCACTCAATGACTCTGCGCAGGTTATACCCAGATAGTTGTTTCTTCGTATGAACTTCTGAATGAGGTCTCCAACCAGGAACGATTCTATAAGAAAATCACTCCGGCTCTTATGGAAGTCCGTAATGCTACTGGTGACGCCCTGTTTACGGTACGCTGCAAATAGCTGAGCAGTGAAATCAGACTATGTAAATCTTACCTTCTTATTCAAAGGCCCATGCACCCGGTGAAGAAAACTGGTATATTGCTCGTAAGTCTGTCTTTATTTCAGTAAAAAGTAGAATGTCGCTAACCACCAAGTAATTGTATTACGGTAGATCGCATTTTAATGCCGGCATTCAGTGCTACGAATGTGAGGAATATGTTTGACGATATGTATGATATCACATCTCAGTTGGTGTTGAAATGGGAACGGTAAGTTGCCTGCAAAATGGCCGGACTCGGATTCATAACTTAACATTATTTCATAACAGATTCGGTCCTGGTCATGTCATAGACCCAGCTGCTGATTTCACTCGTCTGACGCTGGACGCCATCACGTTCTGTTCGATGTCTTACCGGTTCGTCTGCACGAGTTCAAATTATTGCATGCATTTTTTATTAAATGGTTATCATATTCTGTTTACAGTCTCAACTCATTTTATAGTGTAATTAAAACCCGCTGTTTCTCAATGATTCTCTTCTGATAATTGTGCTAGGATGAGCCGCACCCGTTCGCCACTGCAATGACCGACTTCCTGGCAGAATCAGGCCGCCGCTCAAACCAACCAGGATTTCTCACAGCGATTAAACGGAGTGCATTAAACAAGTATGAACAAGACCAGAAGGTCATGCTTGATCTGGTCGACGAAAGTAAGCATATGTGAAACTAGCTTACCCAGTCCATTGATACATCTTCAAATTTCTCAGTTCTCAACGATCGCAGAGAACATCCTATCGAGAAGAACGATCTGTTGAATATCATGTTATTCGGCAAAGACAAAGAAACTGGGAAAGGATTACCTGATGACAACATCAAACGCAACGTGAGTGTTATTGCGGTTGTCAGGCCAACCTCCTTATTCTTAATATGATTTATAGCTTGTCGTTTTTCTCATTGCTGGTGAGTATTACTATCACGGATTCTGTTTTTGACATGGTTCTGACATGATATCTAGGCCATGAAACCACCTCCGGAACCCTCACATTCATAATTTACTATCTCCTGAAAAATCCCGATGCTATGAGGAAACTGAGAGAGGAAATTGACGAGAAAATTGGAGATCGACCCATGACGGTGAACGAGGTCAATAAGTTGCCATATCTCCTTGGTTAGTTCAGCAGTCTTATAAACGTCCTTACATGACTAAACTCTATCTGAAGCTGTGATTCGCGAAACAATGAGGTTGGCACCGACTGTGACTGCTCGAGGAACTTCCCCTATCAATGACACAACCGTCCTAAATGGAAAATACGCTATACCAAAGGATACTTCTATTCTCATCTCGATCGCCATGGCTCAGAGAGACCCGAAGGTCTGGGGTGAAGATGTACGGTGACTAATACTTTCTTCCGTAGTTCAGACTCTGAACCGCTTTGTTTAGGCTGGAGAATTCAGGCCCGAGAGGATGCTTGATGGAAAATTTGAAGCGCTTCCCGTGAGTGAAAGCTACATGCATTCGAGGTTATCATACTTTCCACTAACATTGCCCTATAACACAGCCGAATGCATGGCAACCATTCGGATTTGGTATGCGAGCTTGTATCGTAAGACTGCCACTCTATTAACCGGCAGCTCATTACTAAAGTTCTGTCCTTCAGGGTCGTGCATTTGCATGGCAGGAAATGCAACTTGTATTGGTCGCCATACTCCAACGCTTCGATCTAGTTATGCATGACCCGTCCTACAGTCTTGAACTCAAGTCGAGCTTGACAGTCAAACCCAAGGACTTTAAGATTCATGCCATTGCACGTACTGGCAAACCTAAATTGCTTGCGGTGCCTTCGTCTACATTGTTGAATGCGAACGAAGTTGTCAAAGTCAAGCCTGGTGATAATACTGGTGATCATCCGGGAGAAGCTCGGAAACGTATCTACGTACTCTATGGGTCCAACACTGGTTCTTCAGAGACCTTTGCTCAAAGAATCGCTTCAGACGCTGCTTCCCATGGTATGTACATTCCGATCGTAATCATTGTCGATTCTTACCATCTTTCTATCTAGGCTTCTGTGCCTCTATCGGAACTATGGATTCCGCCACTGAACATATTCCAACTGACGGACCTGTGATTATAGTCACAGCTTCCTTCGAAGGTAAACCACATGATTATAGCACTTGCCACCTACTCCACTTAACACATTGGATAGGTGAACCTGCCGATAATGCTGCACACTTCGTCTCATGGCTATCAAGTCTTAAAGGTAAAGAATTAAAGGATGTCGCTTACGGAGTGTTTGGTTGTGGCAATCGCGATTGGGTGACTACATATCAGAAGATCCCCAAACTATGCGATGAAAAGCTGAGCGAGCACGGTGGCAAGCGACTCGTTGAGCGCGGTGAAGGAGACGCAAGTGGCAGTGATTTCTTTGAAGCCTTCGATATATGGGAAGCAAATCTTTTCAACGTCCTTCATGAGGTGAGTCGGAATATCTCGATGAAAATTCGAGTCGTTCAAAGCGAGATTTTTCAGGAATACGGAACGAAACACAGTGAAGGAGCTACATCTGGTTTGTCGGTTGAAACACTCGCAACGAGTGAAAACAGAGCCAAGATATTGCGACAAGACGATGCTGATTTTGGAACTGTTATCACGAACAAGTTGCTCACCGCCCCGAATGCACCGCAGAAAAGACACATTGGTATGAGTAAATTTCCTCAATACCTATGCCGATTTTGTATCCTTATCATAATCCTCTAGTACTTCAACTTCCAGCAGGGTATACCTACCAAGCAGGTGATTACTTGGCCATGTAAATGTTTTTCGACTATTTTATTATTCGTTCTAGGCTGACAGAAGGTATTTAGTTTGCCTTCAAACCCTGAAAGAGATGTACACCGAGCTCTGGCATATTTCGGTATCCATGCAGGACAGGAGGTAAGCTCTACCTTTACGTTAACGCCCAAATGAATTCTTTGACTTTTGTGCACTGGCAGGTCATTATCAAGTCTGTTGGACCTTCGTCTTTACCTGTCAATAAAGCGATCCCACTTCACACTTTGCTAAGTGAATACGTCGAACTCTCCCAGCCTGCCACTTCGCGAGACTTGCGCATACTTCTTGATGCTGCTAAAGACTCAGAGATCGCTGTGAAAGCTTTGAACCAACTTCTTGATTCTTACGCTGACAACGTCGTCGCAAAGAGGCTTTCAGTCTTGGATATTCTCGAGGACAATCCTATCGTGAAAATTTCTCTCGGGACGTTCCTTCAGCTTTTACCTTCCATGCGTATTCGACAATACTCGATCTCTTCTTCTCCTCTCGCAGATCCTCAACAAGCTGCGCTAACCATCAGCGTCATCGAGGCTCCCGCTATATCCGGTCGAAAAGAACCATTCTTGGGAGTCGCTTCTAATTATCTCGCGAATCTCAGAGCAGGAGATAAAGTGCAAATGGCTGTCCGAACTTCCAACACCGCTTTCCATCCCCCATCTGACCCTACCATTCCTATGATAATGTTCTGTGCAGGAGCTGGTTTGGCACCCATGCGTGGTTTCCTCCAAGAGCGAGCATTGCAAAAGAAAGCTGGCAGGGAAGTTGCTAAGAATTTGTTGTTCTTTGGATGTCGTAACCCTCAACAGGACTATCTCTACTCTGATACCGATCTCAAAGAGTGGATAGATTTGGGGATAGTTGATGTCAGGCCTGCTTTTTCTCGAGCCTCAGATCAATCTGCAGGTTGCAAATATGTTCAAGAGTGAGTCTATATCTATACAGTTTCTGGACCAAGTCTAGGACTAATCAAATATCTATTACAGTCGGGTATGGCATGACCGAGAGGATCTTGCACAATTCTTTGTCGAGGACGGTGCTAAGGTATGTATTTGGCCGATATTATGCAATCTCCAACTGATACATATAATTATAAATCGCAGTTGTACTTGTGCGGTGCTGGAAAAGTTCTAAACGGCATCAAAGATAAGCTCGTCGACATCATCGGTGAGAGGAAGGGTCTCGATAAGAAAGCTGCCGCTGCCGTCTTTACTGAGGTTGTCAGTGGACGATTTGCCACCGATGTCTTTGAGTGAAAGCTCCGAGGCCTATCCACATGATATTCATTTATAGGAATTCATCCGTTTGTATCCATCTGTATCAACAAATTATTCAAATTATTGTTCAACGTGACATTTCGCGCCTTCGAAGTTGCTGGGCCCCTAACAAACTCCCATGTCATTACTGATGAACTGACCGATGTCGAATTTATCTTCTAAATTGGGGACTCGTTTAGAATTCGAAGGTTCTTTCCGTAATCCATGGACATTCACAAATCTTACCCCGTTACTACAATCATGGAATTTCTATCGGTGAGTTATCTGAATACGTGTCATCCCCATTTGTTCATTTTGCTTGGCTTGCCAAGGGCAGGGTTATCATAGTAGGTACTACTGCCACCGTGGTGTCTAAGAGCGGCGGCCTGCTCTGTATTCATCGCACATCCTTTTACTATTGGGAAAAGTATGAGAATTCGGCGGTCACAACTCAGCCTCTTGTTTGGATCAACTTGATAATCCAACATGAGATGGAATTCTCGATTGTCAAAATCTCAGGATGAGAACTACAATGTAAGTACAAGTGAATCCCGTGTTCAGACTCGACGAACTTACTCTCCCGATCATTTCTTCCTTTTCTAGCTTTACACCATAAGCGCTTACTGAGATCAACAGTACTCAATTTCCTTCAAGATATCCAACTCTTGTTACAAGCTTGTGCAGTGATTCAAACGTTTTCTTCCCTGCTAGACATCTCATTGATTCAGACTATCTCAATCACCATACCACTGGTGGAACTGCCACATTTGCCATATGTCGCAAATACACAGCAAAAAAGGTCGTACCTGGAACACATGCACATTTAATGATCAAAACGCTTCAAGTTCATCGTACGGAAGCTTTCTGGAGTACAAGAATAGACACCCTGGGAAGGCCATATCATATACCGTAGGTGAAGTTTCCCGCTCGTTCAAGTATATTGATCGCTCGAAATGTAGGTCCTTGACAGGCATCTAAGCGATAGAGTCAACACTTATTCAAGCCTCTGAAATTCATTCTTGTTCTTCCCAGAACCATATTACCTCGAATCATGCACTCCGGATGGTATAGACAGATTGACAAGAAAGGCCTGTATATTGGGAAATAGTTGACCAATCACCCCCATGTTACCCTGAACAGAGACCACCTGGCAGCCGAATCAATTTCTATATAATATGAGTCGTCAGAAAACCCCTCAAGTTTCAGAACAAGATGCTATTCTCCAACTTGCTCCTTGTATCCATCTCATGCATTGGTCCAGTGTTTGCGTCCGTCCAAGACTTTTCACGTGGGTTCTTCTTATTAGAATATTTGGGCCATCGCTCACTGAAGTCAATAGTCGAAGGATGTGTTGGGCAGGAGATTCTGGTCACAGAAGCCCTTTGGTCGGCGAACGTGTCATTAACATGACTGTGCCTGCTTGCCCAAGCTTTGTTCCAAAGCCTTATCCTGTCCATCCATCTGAATCAATCATTGCTCGTCGCTCGAATTACTTGGCTAAGAGACAATTAGATACTCGTTCCACTGACGCTACTAAAGCTAGTCCATCTGAGTGTGTCAACTCAGGAATCTGCCACTGCGGCGAAGCATGTGCGTTGATATCTCCCCTTCGTATATCCTCACTCTTCTCTATCTAAGCAACTTATATTTTAGGTACTGTTGCTTGTCAAACATTCAGCACGACTGATCCACTTCCCACCGTCAACGATTGCAATGTCCTTGCAACCGTTCTTCGCGGATTATCCACCACTATCGGTGAGAATTCACGGAGTTCTTCCTATGTCTTAACAATCCTGAGACATGTATATCTAGGTCGCACGTTTGTTCAAGGAACAGGTTTTCCTAATCCTATAATAGTTGACTTCAGCACATGCCGTGCTGCTCTTGGAAATATCAGGACCGATGGCCAGGCCGTTGAGTACTGCTGGGATGGCCTCGTGAGTAGTAGTCTCTGAAATTTGAGAAAAATAACCCACGTACTTCCTACTTGTTTTCAGGCGGACAACGTAAACTCAGGCGTGAGCGGGTGTATAGCCCCTCATATCTCTTCTGGTGCCACTTGTACTGGCCAGAGCAACACATGGGAAATGGCGTACGTTTTAAATATCTGTCAGTCATCCTCTAGAGTTCTAGCTCAAAATGTTCTATATAGCGTGAGTGGTTTGAACCGTAACGGTTAATATGCGGATAACTATTTCACCGTTGTATGGATCGACGTGTCAAAGATTATTCTGCTGTTCTAATAGTGCCAGATTCTAGTCATATGCAGTTGTATTTTCTCTTTCAAACGCCCGGTGTCTCAGCGAGAAAGAATGATACGCTATGCTACGAAGCACCAAAACTGTCTACACACGCTCGTCGGATCGTGCAAACCAGTGGCCCAAATTTAAAAAGCCAAGAGCTTTAATATTTCAACTGCATCTATACCCAATCCGCCGGTATGCAGCTACTTGAATTTCCATACATTTGCTAGCTAGCTGGCGTTTATGCTTGATAGGCCCGGGGTTCAAGTTGCACATTCATTCGCTGCTCAAAAGGGACAATATTTATGATGAAACTCACACTTGACAAGACAGAGACTGTGGGGGATACCAAAATAAAAATACTCCTATGAATTGTACTAAATGTATATACGAATTGTATGCTTTGCTAATGAATGCGAAGATAGAGAGATCGATGCAATTAGTATTAGTAAAGGAGACGGTGAAATGCAAATGGATTGTCTGTGATGTGCATTAACACAAACAAACGACTCCAATAAAAGAAGAGTACTGTACAAATTGGCCAATGAAGAAAAAATACAATTGCAAATGTTCATGAAAGTTCATAATTTGGACATAAAATACGCAGTACTCGAAAAGCATTCAACCTACTTTCATTTGCGCTGAGAAGCAAAAAGTGAACTCTGCCGTCTAAGTCGAGCTCGTTCTAATGGTGGAAGACCGTCTATGGATGTCGAGGAGGCAGCGGGACTGTCCGCAACAAGGTCCGCTAAACGTGAATTCACGTTCAAAATCAGCAAACATGCAAGCGCAGAAAAGGGAAGAGACGTACATGGAGTCATGTCAAAAGAGCGATCTGATTTCAGAGCCGATGAACCTGCTTTTGCAGTGGGTGGGAGTGGAGGTGATGCTAATGAAGGCGGAGATTTTGGTGTCAGCGTAGTCAGCTGTTTGGGAAGCATAGACCGTCGTCGCTAGGTAGAAGTTATGAACTTTCAGCATGTCAGAGTAAGCATAAGGTGAATAGAACACACCTTCTTGTCACCAGCAACATTCACGAGTTCCAGATCAATTAAGAACTTAGTCTCGTCTACATGGGATCGTTGTTCTACGCACTCCACTACCCAAGCGATACCCACAACCTTTGGACGAGGTTCGTGCAGCAGCCTTAGATCCAAACATCAGAATCACGAAATCGCACGGTATCAAACAACACCAACCTGTAACGAGTCTGTGTACTGGTGAGACCGTTCTTATACACGATGTGCGTACATGATTGGCCGACACGAGCCAACGTCTAAGAAGAAGAAGAAAACACAGAGTTAGCAGTGTTATGCCATAAGAGAGTGTATAATTAGGAGGATACCTTCGCACCGAGACCTTTCAACATATCCACAAACAGTGAACCAGCATCATCCCCTTCATCCGTTCTCACGTCAACAAAAATGGTACAATCCTTCAAAACTTTCAACGACCCTTGTTTAACCGCTTCCTTCCCCTTCCCGTTCGTTTCAGGAGTTGTACCACTACTCTCAGCTACACCTTTTCCTGCATTCACTTTAGATCCATCCCCACCAGGGCCGGTACCTTTCCCCAGTAAACCGGGGGCACTTCTCAAGCTCATTCGAGTGGTAGGATATTGACTACTCGCTGCTCTAGCTTTGCCTTTCCCATTCAGCGATTGGGGAACGCGGGGCGGGGTCTTCGGTAGTGAGCTGAGAGATTGAGAAAGTAACTGAGAGGCCATAGATGCTCTCCTCGAGTCATGACTCTGAAGCCATGACGGTGGTTTCTCTTTGTCCTTTCCCTTCTCTGATTCTTTCTCTTCCACTGTCATGCTAGGGCCGTCATCGACAAACATAACGTCTTCATCCTTTCCAGCCGAGTGATCCATTGACTGGTCTTGTGAAGTTGACGGAACTAAAAATACATTCTCCTCGCTCTCCATTGGGAGTTGTGGGCTTGATTTGATGATAGATGGCTTGGTACTAACGAGACCCGTAGTCTCATGCATAGAATTCATCGTTCCAGGTCCTGAAGAAGAACCGACATCACCACCCGAGGAGCCTTTCACGGGGCTACCTTCCACTACGGGTAAACTCGACTCTTTGCTCACCCTGTGGATAACTCTACTTCCTCTCATTCCTCCAGTTAGAGTCCCCACACCAAAAATCGAAGGTCGTTTTGATACCATTGCAGCCGTTAAAGGTCCAGGTGCCGCGATGCCATTCAGTCTTGGTACTTTATTGAAAGTGAGATTTCCTTTCGCCTTCCCGGCAACAATACCAGAATGCAAGTTGATCTTATTGGCAGGAGGGGGGTTTGAGGAGTTTGGTGTAGATTTGGATGACGATGATCCGGAAGTCGTATTCAATCGGTTCTTCGGTACAGCAGGAGGAAGCATCAATTTCGTTTGTACCAATTTTCCTTTGCTACTTGAACCTGCGATGCCTAATGAATTCATAGTGGAAGACTTTGTCAACGTAAGCGTCTTAGATGCAGTCGCCAACGAGTTCGTGCTTGACCCTGTTGAACGCATCCCAACAGAGCTGTCGTCTTTTGAACCAGTAGACTTGGTTGTTGGCTCATCCTCATCATCGGTATCCCCTCCACTATCACCAATTCTATCCCTATTGAATCCCATACTAGTATTTGGCCTCGCAGGTCGAGGAACATTCAGTTTGTCCAATGCCATAGACAAATTGGACAACGAAGAATTCGGCGGAGGTTGAGAAGACCTCGGAAATGTAGGAATCCGATTATGGTTCGCATTCGTGACCAATGTGGAATGGGGTTTTGTCGGAGAAGATGGATTGGACTTGGCAGCAGAACTCGATGTTGGCATAGCATACGAGAAAGACATAGATCTTCGTCGACCTGATGTTCCCGGTGTCTTTGGAGGCAGTTTCACCGTGTCACTCGTTGAGGTCAAAGGTGCATTTGAACCTAAAGCAGTACCTGGACGAGACACATCTAATATACAGTACATGTGTTGAGCGCAGATAGGTAATGAATGATGATGTCCCTTACTAGTAGGAAGTCGAGAGAGAGAAGTTGAAGGTCGCCCAGGCGTCTTTGGTGCATCGGTGACAGCAGCTGAAGCCTCCTCTTTCTTCTTTATCTCCTGTTGACGCAATGTAGCAGAACGAGTCGTTCGACCACCTAAAGGGATACTTGTAGGTCCCCGACTCTTCGCTCTTGATGGAGGTTTAGCTTTCGGTGGAGGTAACTTAGTCTCTGAGGTAGAAGCTACCGGGGCGGGGAGGCTAGTTAATGGTCGAGGAAGCCTCGAGGTCAGAGAAGGCGACTTTGGCCGCGATGGAGGTTGTAGGTCTCCTGTCGACTCAGATTGAGGTAACGGTGACGGC
Organism: Abortiporus biennis; assembly: GCA_022606235.1. Lineage (NCBI taxonomy): Eukaryota > Fungi > Basidiomycota > Agaricomycetes > Polyporales > Podoscyphaceae > Abortiporus > Abortiporus biennis. The sequence continues at coordinate 95,830 of JABYQP010000042.1, forward strand.
GATTCGGGGCGGGCGAATGTTGCATTTGGGTGAGGGGTAGGTGGAATAGGTGTTAGTGGAGATGATGGACTGGATGAACGGACTTCTGGATTGGCTGTGGGAGTGGTTGCTCGTAGTTGTGCATACGGAGAGCTCTTTTCGTGCAATTCAGGTGGAGAGGAAGAGGAAGGAGGTGAAAGTGGTGAAGAAGGAAGGGGAACATCACCTCCGCCAGACTCTCTATTGTCAACTTGAGCCTCATCCACTGTTCTCTTATTCAACTCTTCAATCCCTTCCATCACGTCGTGTTCATCCAACCAAGCAGAGAATGCCTCCTTGACTTCCGGTACTTTCGCATCTCCACCTGCCTCGTCTTCTGTTTCCATTGGAGACGCCCCTGCAGTGTCTGCAGAGCTACTTGCAACCATGTCTTGTATTGTATCCATCGGTGTCACAGAGGTTATTCGTAATTTGAACTTTGACTTCGAAGGAGTCTTCCAGGGAGAAGGGCTAATCCTAGCAAAATCAAGGTGTGGGACCGGCGTGAAGCTTTCTGGTGGAACTGATTGTGAACGCTTGGACGTAGATGTAGATTGAGGAGTCGGCAGTGTTTCTGGAGGTGGCAAAGATGAAGATGGCTTCCTAGAAAATAATTTGCTGGCTTGTTGTAGAATCTCCTTCTCCGCACCTCCTTCGTCAACTCGAGCGCGTTTCTGGTCTCGTTCAGAGTGTGCGGCGAGGTCCTTTGAAGGTGAAGATGGCCGCTTGCCTTGGGTCTTTTCAGACAAAGGTCCTTCGTCCTGTAATTCTACGTCTGGCATAGAATGATCCTGTAAGTCGATTGATGTGTTTGCATTGTTTCTTCGTGCAACTCTAGCATCTTTAAGAGGAGATCGCCCGATGTCGAAACTAAATTCATCTAATGTGAGTTGTGAACGAGTCCGTTTGTTGTTCGACATAGGGATTATAAGAGAATCATCAACCGTCTTCTGTTAGGTATTTATCAGCGAAAGCAGATGACGGTCAACGTAGATGTTTGATGGTTCTGAGGGATTTCAACAAGGCGAATATGTTTTCTGAGTCCGTTTACAGCGGCGTCAATTCCAACACATTCCAACGCGTTTGTTGTTGTTTGTACCAACACGTTGACACGTGATGGCATCATGGCTGTTCAATATTTTAATGATTAAATTAATGCTGCCCAGGAGAAATATTGCCACTAACTTGTATGTAGCATCAAATAAAATGAGATTGTTTCTTATGATTTAAAAAAATTAAAGTGATCTTTTGATCAAGAAAATATTGACTTCGAAAAGCAAAGATTCAGACCAAAGGAAACGATCACGTGTTTCTCCCCTGCGCCTAATAGTTGAACGTTGAAGTGCGAGTCCTTCTCAGGCTGTCATGTACTCTACAAACTTTTCCGACGATGAGCTTTGGATGAGCTATGCATTTTGATAAAATTCCTCTTATCAATCTCCCACAAACTTCGGGTACTCCGAGTCAAGCTTCAAGAGCTCACTCCTTTTCAAAGCCTGAAGTAAGTAACAACTGGCGAGTCGAAGAATAAATTGATTGAGAGAACACTCACGAAAACGCAGATGCTGTTTATCAGCTCCTCAAACGACCAAGGCTTTCATCTCGTAAAAACATCAGCATCATGTTTATCCCCATACAATCGGGAGGATTGAGCTGCGATTTGCAAAAGATCTCACCCAACGCGCTACAAGTTGCACATTGCGAACACTTATCCGTCGAGTCATCAGGTGTCCATGACATGAAGAACCCTGTCTCGTACTCTTCTTATATGGGATCCTTGCCATTAGGCTATACAAAGTGGATGTGTATTCCCTTGCCAATCCGCTTCTCCCCAAATTCAAGCTACTGGTTGTTATTCCTGTGCCCATCATCATACATAGCTACAGCGTTGTTCAGACGCTCATTTTTCAATGTTCCCAATGTCACGGTTGCTCAAGTAAGTTATATCACTTCCATAAAAATCGGAAGCTGTTCTAGGACTTTACTAACCCACGAGTAGGCTCAGCCGACACTATTGTATACAGCATCTTGCAGCAGTACTTCAACCACAACAGCCACAATTGCATACGTGGAGTTCAAGTGGAAACACCTCTCGATCCATGAGGCAAGCTCACTGCTAATAGGCTGTGATTACTTCAAGGACTGTTACAAGATTCAAGGTCGGCTTGTCAAATACGACTGTATCCACACTGTATCAAGAACTTGTAAGTATTCAAAATAACAGCCGCGCAATTCGAAAGACGCTAGCGCAGAACTTAAGTGGCTATGCGTCGGGTTAAATCTAACTTCACATTGGGCCAAGTCTACCTTCTTACAAACGCCATAGAATCCGATCTGAATCGCCCAGTGAACGCTGCCAATAATGAACTTCCCAAGGGACAATTATTAGTCTGGCGTACACAACTTGAAGAAGCCACTGAGACAGCAGGATCCTAGCTCTCATTAACCACGGGTCCTTCCAAAACGCCCACTTGTTACTACTCGCCATCTCTCTACAGGTATGTACCAGTACAAGCGACAAAATCTAAGTATTTTCATGAACGAATGGTACACTTGATTGGTTCTAGTCTATCATTGATTCCCCACAGGCACTTCCCAAAGAGGTTGGACGCCATCGACATTGCCATCTGCTCATTTGCTATCAATGCAAATCCCTCTCCATTTTCACGATGAATACTCAATCCTTAGTGTACCAGTTGCCTTCCTAGAGCTACCAACTCTATCTGCATCGTCTTCATCACCGCCGGAAACTACTGAGGTCACCTGCACCGCATAGACGCGACGTTGGTGGCAGATGATGAGGTCAAGTCTCATGTACCCTCTCTCTTCGGGGTGGGCATATTAGACAACGTGTTGAAAATAATCACGAATATGTTCTTTCTAAAACCCTTTCTAAAACCCTTCCTAATCATCTCGTAACTTCGTACTATTCTTATTCTCCTTGAGTAGCTTCGGCAAACCGAAACATTGAACGGCCATCTTGTATTTATCATAAATATACAGTACTATGACGAACTTCTGTCCATCGTACACGCAACTGGTGTAGTGTACATACGTGTATTTAAGGACTCATTCCCAAGTTGTCAGGTCTGAAACACAGTACTTACAATGATATCTTCTCGGAGACACGCGTATGATCATGGAGATGGATGGACCTGCACAACGGAATGTTACGATCGAACATATAACAAGAAATGGATACTATACGCGGGCTATACGACAGTCGTCGTGCTATGTACAACCAAGAAATACACAAACTCGGAACTCGAACAGTACAGATTTTTATTTTTTTTATCAATACAAAGAAAATCGCAAGGTCCATCCAATCATGAAAAAATATACAAACACTTACACGCAACGTCGTTGATATCGTACAAAAAAGAGAATGAAAAATGAATAATACCACCTTATCACGTTCTCGTCATAATGTGGGTGGGAGACTGAGGAGTGTTCTTTGCACCAGGGGAAGTTGGACCTGGTACAAGTTGGAATCCAACCTAGAAACATAAGTTGAAGAGATAAACTATAAACTCGGTTACAAAAGTCAAACCATGAAAGAAAATCTCACCCCGATGTGTGACATGAATCGATTCAAGATCTCTTCCCGAGACTCTTGCCCACTCTCGCGGGCAGATGCAGCGGGAGGAGATCCAGAATGAAGTCCATACTCTGAGACTAATGCTTTGGCATCATCGACACCCATCTTCATCAAGCTCGAAAGATTTCTTGGAAATAGAGGAGATGGCGTCGGGGGTACAAGATTCATCTCGCGAATCATGGTCCTTGGGTTGTTTTCGATGACGAGTTCAGCTAACTCAGGCTTGGGTGGAATAGAATTTCGTTGTTGAGCCTTCTGCTGAGTCCTGTCATTAGGTCTAGTCGTCTTCGGGAGAGGTTGATTAGGGGGAGAAATTAGGTCATTGACGATGGTTTTCCCAGACGACGGCGTCGATGGAAGATCCGCGAGTGTTGGAGAAGGAGGAAGCGGCCTTAACAAAGGCTTGAGTGGTTCCTCCAAATTGTTGGAACGGATTAAAGCGTTGTGACGCCTCGCCTCACTGCAGAATGGGAAAGACATGACGTATTACCATGTTAATTTACATATTACAGCTTATGAACGAAACCTAGTTTCAGAAATAACATACGAGTTTTCGAGAAGGGTCCTAATCTCTAGAATTCGTCGCTGGTATTGCGCGACTTGTTCTCGCATATCCTGGGTTACTTGTTGCTCCAACTTTTCAAGTGAATGGGAGTGACTATTAGTAATTCATAATCATGAAAATCTAAAACGCACCTCCTTCCTAACGCGCTCAGCAATTTCACGACGAATGACTTCTTGTGCGTAAACAAGCGCAACCTGTTTCAAACGTTCTTGCAGCTGAGTATTGTTCAACTCCTTCTTGAAGAGGTCTTTGACTTCTTCCATCTTCTTCTCTTGCTTTGCGTAATGATCTGATACCTGCTTCGTAACGGTCGAAATCTGGACGAATCGTGTGATTGATCCATAGAAGCAAAACCTGGAGAAGAAAACCCTTACCTGATTGTTAGCATCAATGGCTGGGACCAAAGACGCTATCTTTATCGTCTGGTTCCCAAGTACGTCCAATGTGGCCCCTACAGCACCAACTGTTGACTTCATGGTATCCAGAAGCTCAGTTACAGCCTGCTTATCCTTCAAAGCTGGACCATCTGGTGGGAGCGAGGTGGAACAATTGGTTGGAGATGTCGGTGTTGGTGGAGCGGCATTGTGATTTGGGACCGCATTCGTTGTAATTGGGGGTAAGTGTGTACCTGTTTTATCGTACGCTGACTGGGGAGCGGGCTGGATAACATCTTCTGTTATACCAGCTGTGTTTACTGTCGACGCTGTTACATTCTGATTTGCTGGTGGAGATACGGGGTTCTGTTGATTTTTACCACTACGATTGTTTCCTCTGCTGTTTGTTTGACTCTGATTCCTGTTTTTGGGCGGCATCACGACCTGCAATATACCCAAGATGACGAAAAGGACAGGAAAATAGAAAACCGTCAGACTGAAGAAACGTCAATAATAGAGTAGAATGACCAGATATCTCAGAGCAGGTACCTGAGTTATGGTGGATTTAAAAGAGACTCGATGATGGTGGGTTAACGAAACTTAAGATGGGGAGACGAGGATTCAGTTGCTGTGATTTATCGATTATATCCCTGCTATCGAACACCCTCGAGGTGCGAAATGCGATAGGCACGAGCCTTGGAATCTTGTCATGACAAGATCGAAGACTGCGTGATTAGTCTACAATACATGCGTTCAGCACGCTGTAAATACAATAAGGCATCAATCATTGAAGTCAGTTTACCCAAAAGAGCACGATCACATACGTTCAGATAATACTTCCAGGTTCCTTCGCTAAACAGGTTCGTCCTGTACACAGTATAGATATATCTTTGCCAATCGAGTTGACAGCGTCGATGTCAGCGCCGTATTGAGTGGATATTTAGACATAAAACACACGCATTATACAGAATCCTAGGAATATTGATGTTCTTAAAAAGAGCCGTTATAAATGCTGTTCTGGAAGCTTGGGTGGTCATTGGGTGCTGTACATCATAGGATTTCAGAGCTTCACTCTTCGAGGTCTCAGTCTGAGGCTGTGGGAGGACGAGGATTGAGAATCAGATGCTGTGAAGTACTGTTAGCGCTTTGCGGTTATATAAACTGAGAACGAAGGATGCTAAATAACATCGTCTAACCCGGCATGGGGAAACAACCCTACCACAATTCTCCCCTCATTCTTGCTGAGAGCATCTCTATACCACAACTACCACATGTTATAACTTACCGTTTGAACGGTGACAAGATGGCATATGTCACTACCGCATCCAACTTTGTTGTTCGTCCCATCTTCACTTTTCTTTTGACCAACTTTGACTAACAAGGACGACTGTAGGACGCGATAAAAAACGCAAAGATCGTATTTCCTGAGGAGCTCAGTCATATCGACAACCAGAGAATATCCTTTTCACTCCCCGTAAACATGAGAGGTGAAAAGCAACATGTTGTCATTGGAGCTATGGCTTGGCAACCTGTGGTTTCTGGATTGCGGCAATACGAGGTTGTCGATGTCACCATTCTTCCCGACGAGCCACCTCAGTATACCCAAACAAATTGTTCCTATGTCGACGAGAAGGAACACATTGACATGGACATGTTGACTGTCCCTTCACCATCGCAATGTCGTCGCTCTCGCTCACACTCTCCTAGACCGACAGACAGATTGTTTTCGTGGGTACGGCGTAGGACCAATTCCCAGAACCTGTCATAGATGGAGAGTAGATGCTTGTTATTTGGATCTGTAGCATAATTTCGGACTCGTTTATTGATTGGACCATTCTTTCTTGACTGTTGGACTTGGATGGCGAGAAGAATCTTGTTTCAAAATCTACATATATCATATTCTAGTGAGGTCATGTTGAATATTTGTATTTTCGCATTCCTATAAATTCACATACAGTACATTTAGCCTTGTTAGAATAATAACAGAGAAATTCTTAGAAAAGTATTCACGGCCTTTTGATTGTCATGCTTCTCGCACGACCAATTCTTGACGCTTGTAGAATGCGGTAGCCTACACGACTGGGATGTAGCAAGATTGGCAACGATTGATTGACATCGGAACACTATTACAATAGTCGCCGTGAAACCTAGGCTCAAACTGAAATTGATGATCAGTGAAAGCACCATGAAGCTGATGTGCTCACCATCTTCTGCAACTTCTATCGCAAAATATCAACTACGCACAAAATTTACGCAAAGTGTGCTGCAGGACCCACGCATGGATCTTCTGTCCTGAGGCGGCATACACGACTGTGACGACAGGCAACTGTCATGTACATGAAGGCGGCGCTAAATTCTAATAAGTCGGAAGTCGCGATGGAGTCAAGATTGGTCTTGCGAATCCGAATCTGTCAGAAAAACACGTTCACAAGCGTATTGAACGAGGAATGAGAATACTGGATGTGCTTGAGTAGTTGGTGATATAGATTTGCATATATTATTACATTTATAAATTAATGTACTGTATAACCTAGTGGACTTTTGTTTCAGCTTGGAGGTTTTCGAGCAGAATTGCTTGTCGTGCTTACCTTCCAAACCTTTTTTTCAGCAAAAGAAACAACTCATGTACGACTATGGCGCAGTAAAGCCTTGCTCCTGAAGGTTGCATTGTACTGTAAAAGGTTATTGATATCTCGAACCCAGTCATCTTCCTTTCCTGGTGCAACGCCTTCCCTTCCTTCTTGCGGCTCTGCTATGGAAGACCGATTTATGCATGGTATAGGATATAGCGATGCCTGAACAGTTACAGACTCTCCTGGACTAAGAACATGGGATATTTGACCGTCCATTGAAAGACCAGCCGACGAGCGACTCCTGTCGCCTATCTGTAACATACAACCAGCATCAGCAGGGAGGCCTTGTGGCAAGAATATGACATGTTCCGACTCGCCCTGAGTGTTATGGAAGACGAGGAAGGGAAAACCAGCGGCCTGAACGATAAGCTTCGAGGACATATGGGTGTGAGGACAATGGCACTCAGGGATGGATGCACAATGGGGCCACCTGCTGACAGAGAATATGCTGTGGATCCGGTGGGAGTAGCAACAATGAGTCCATCCGACTAGGAACAAAATGTCATTATACTAGCATAGCGATAGAAATTTTCAAGGCACGTGACTTACAACTGCTTCGGTCAAATGTTGGCCATCGACAAATACATCAATAGTATTTAGATGTGGACTGGATCCTCTGTGAAGTGCAACCTCGTTCATAACTTGCCATTCTATGGTGCAGGCATTCAACCATATTTCGTTACGACGGGGTAATAAGGAAGGCATACATTTACCGACCTTCACCTGTAGAGCCTATTTTTTCTCCATTAACGCCTTGAAAGGTACATGACAAGCGCATCCGATGTAATACGGTAGCCTTTCCGGAAAATGCGCTGTCAATTGCCTTTGCAAAGTCGTCAATATCTGAAAATTTGAACGGTATTACGACACAATTTGACGCGGTAGAGAAACAGAGAGCGGAGCTCACGGAATGGAAGTAAAAATCCTAAGGTTCCCATTGAGAAACTCAGGACGGGGGGCACAGCACCTGTCTTGAATAGTGAGGATGCATGGAGTATCGTACCGTCCCCTCCCAGTGTGACAACCAAATCAATTTTTTCGGCATTACGGCCTTGAGAGTAGAATTGGACAACAGTTCTAGTTTAATCCTCGCACATGAAGTATGAAAACTGAATCAAAGCGTACCTGGATTCCAAACTTCAGCTCCAGGTGGTATATCTGGTCGGTCTTCATGGAATACTTTCACGTTGGGGTATTTTGTTCCGACATATCTAATGCACAGGTTGGTGAGCAAAAGCTGTAGAGCCGTACTGTTGTCAAACGTACTGAAGAAGGGCGTGGATAGCATCTACGACAGGTTTCGTTCGTAACTTGTTCACAAGTAGAATTGAGCGCGGTGTTTCGTCCGGCACGATCGGTCTAATTTCGAAAAAAAAATACACTCAGTATGAGTATAAGACCCACCACATCATTTATCAAGAAACACACGTAGAAACTTTAGGGACCGGTTCCGTGTACAGTCTCCTGTTGTGAATCCGGTGCAGGGAAGGACTGGATATAGAGGTCATCAACAATGTAGACCTCGAGATACCGTATTGTGATGACGGATTCAGAACAGATAGCCTTTGCTTTCGACACGAAGATATGGATGTGAACATATTTGAGATGATCCTAACTTGCAATGTAGACGTTTTTGATAGATCCTTCGACGTTTACTGCATGGATTTTGCTTTCTGAGAGCTTTCACCAAAGGATTGGAAGGATCCTGGAATGTGAAAACAAGATTGTATACCAGATAGAACGAACTGCAGGCGTCCCCCGAATGAAAAACAGAGTGCTGGCGAGTTTAGATGAAAGTGAAAGCTTGGAAAGCCATAAGCCAGCGTTAACAGTGTTAGAGGCGCCAGTCACGTGGGATCAGTTGTTCCGACTCGCGCTGTAAAACAACTAGTCTAGAAGAATAAAATCGCTCTCCGCTGTTGCAAGAGCCTGAGATCATTTACTTAGACCATGCTACATACATCGTGATACATACATGGCAACACCCGTATTTAAAACATACTACAAAAAATACAAACTAAAAGAAGGATAACAACATATGTCATAGTAATAGATACATTCAAATTCGGTGCTGCACAGATGAATCATGGCATTCCAGAATCGACTAAAAGTCCAAATCTTCCCCCTATTGACGCTACGGGTTTCTTGCCAACTTTGGCGCCATTCACTGGAACAACTGAAGCCTGTTTCGCCTTCTTCTTCTTTCCAGCAGGTTCAGCAACAAAGGCGTCATCTAGTCCAATTACAGACGCCTCCCAAAGAGAAGCTGAGACAGTGCTTTGATCGAGAAGGATAGTTTTAGATCCTGGTCGGGGACCTGTCAAATATCGATGGAAAGCGATCCCGGAGAAGTTCAGGATGGGTGCTATCAAGCAACGACTTTGTGCGAGTAGTAGAATTTGACTGAAGCGCTGAATAGCGCTCAACGCCGTGGATATCTGAGCAATTAGCTGAATGCTGCGGTTTTCAATCGGAGGATTTTGACTTTCAGGATGGTCGGATGCACTGCTATCGAACGAAGACAGCAAGTAAGCGCGCGCCTCTTGCTTGGTCCAAACCTCCTTAACGCGATCCCTATATCCTGGACTGTTCTCGCTTGCTCGCGCTCGCAGATACATCCTTGAAACAACCCAGCGCAAAGATAAAACAATCAACAACTGTTCAGGATGTAAATTCCTGACTTGAGGAAAATCGGAATCCAAGTATTGGAGGAAAAACGTAAATCGCTCATCTTCGGAACGTAGCTGCATAGGAATATCGATATTCTGGACAACATTTCGAGGGTATTTGGCTAGGATATCGGCTAGAGGTGGGACAACGACCTCATCTGGAGCAAACCGTGTACCTCGACGAACGAATTCCAGTATGATCATCGGTTGGGAATGAATGGCTTTGGAACGAGACGTCATTGAAGCAGCGGAGGTGTCGACCGTGTTTCCATCGTCGGAACCATCGAGCCGTTGGAGAGCACCACGCAGAGGAGCCAGTGGATCACCGTCCTCAGACTCGCTATCCTCTTCCACAACATCAACAAGCTCATCGTCATCATCGTCACCAACTTCATCAACTTGTGAAGATTCTCCTACCAAGTCATCTTCTGCTACCCTCTCTGGCAGACCGACTCCATCTTGTAGAAGTGAATAGCATACTTCGTGAATAGATCGACCAATGCTCCTCGATACACTTTCTATGTCGGGATTTTCCAAGAAGGGTCTGCACCAGAATGTCCCAGTGTTCAAGACGTCCATAAGGCGCGAATCGAAATCTCCAACGCGATACGCATCAATGTAAAGTTGGGCAACATGTGCTCTACGTGCTTGCACACTTTCGCCTTCATCCTCTGACAGGAAAGATAGTAGAGGTTGATTGATATACTTCATAAGCGGGCATTCTTCTTCGACATGTAAAGGACAGACATCCGAAGTTTTCAGTGAGGCATCTCCTTCCAAATCTCCTTGATATTTCGGGATCGCATACTGTAAAGTAGCTTCGACGATTCTGTCAACAACACGATCCTTCTCTCCTGACCCTATACTGTCTGGAGACCTAACCATCAAAGTTGTAACAGCCTTTTCTATTAGTTCCATGACACTATTGACTTGAACTTTGCTTTTGCCTTTAGCTGAAGGAGAAAGTGCAGCGGCTAGGATAGAATGAAGGGTAGTCGCAACGCGAGTGATACGCTGTGAAAGTGACAGCTGTCGTTCAAAGAAAAGCCATTGAAGATTTGTTCCTTGCGCTGTTGTGATGGAAGATGAAGATTCTTTGGTGCCAGTGAAGTCATTTCCAACGAGAGAGGCGAGTAGAGGGAGGAGAGATGCCGGTATTTGAAGTTTATCGGCAAGTATTGAGGGTGAGTAGAGGAGAACGGTGAGTTGTAGATCGTTCGAATCATCGGGAGGTATGATACCGTGACCAACTCGAGCCTTTTGTAGGGCAATAGCTTTGCGTTTAGCTTTGGATTTCACGACAGTTTGAAACCCATCGTCGTCATCCTGGTAATCATTGACTGATTGAGCTTCTTCGTCTGAGACTGCAGTCCAAACCATCTCCGCCATTGGGATGTATCCTTTATAGCCTTCCGCATTGAGAATAACATAGTCCGAGTCTTGACCTACTACGTATCCTCCTAGTCGGGCAGCAAGTTCTACTGCAAATGGGTCCCCTTCTTCATCGGCAAAATGAATGTTGACCCGAGTGGAATCGTCCAGCTGATGGATTATATCTTGCAAAGTTTGTATGCAGATGATGTGATAGTTGGGAGGAAGGAGACACACTTCACGTAGAAATCGAGGAGCTGATCTAGAGGTAGTGGAGGTCCGGAAGAAGAGGAGAGTACGTTGGATGTTATTTTGATTGATACGAGAGATCACGGTAGGGAATTTGGCTTTTGGGAAAGGGCCTGAAAATCAGAAGACAAAGCGATCATTGGTTTGCAGTAGAGTTAGGACCGACACATATGCATCCAGTATATGCAAATTAGAACACACCATCAAAGACAAAATGTAATTTTATCCCAATTGCAAGCCATGCCTCAACTACTCTCCGTATAATGGTAGAATACTGGGTATTTTCGCCTCCGTAAACCCAAGGCAAGTTTGTAAGTTCATCCACAACGTATACAAATCTGTTCCGCAAAATTTCTCGTGTCAGGAAACATTGCAATAATATGATCGGAAGACTTACGACCAACCATCTACAACAAAAGTCGTTGGATTATCATATGTTGTTGAGAATTGTAGCCTTTTGGAGCACGAAGCTTGGTTTTCGCGCAGATATGTAGTGAGGCCATGTACACCCATGATTGGTCTGAATCAGCGAGCACTGGACTCCAGTATAGTTGCGGGGTCGGATACAAACCTGTATATCTGTGCCTTGATATTTGAGGAAGCCGCAGGCAGCATACAGAATCGAAGTTATACAGATGCTCGTTCGCTAAGGAGCCGCAACGATGTGACAACAGCCCGCTACCGAACTCTTCGATGTTCTTTCCACAATGACAAAATAGGAAAGACATGTTACATAATCATATAATTACCCACCACATTAATGATTGATACTCGTTGAGAACATCGTGATGAATTCATTCAACGAATCAGCTGATTTACCCATCGATTCGAAATTTCAACATGCTAGTAATAGTGTCATCATGAAAAAAACGAACGAAGAAAATAACAATCCGCAAAACTTTCTGACGGAAGTGGGATTTGAACCCACGCCCTTTCGGACTAGATGGATATAACCTGATTCTAGCGCCTTAGACCACTCGGCCATTCCGCCATATTTTATCCCCACGTCGTCATGATGTATTGCACATGCACAATACAAAGAATGGTGTAAATCATAAACAGTTACTACTGTGTGTCTGCACTACGGGTGTTGTCCTCTATGACCCCAGCCTCTTGCAGGGTCTTTATGAGAACTTCGACTGCACCAAGATACTGTCTCAAAAGCTTCAAGACCTTGTCGCTGTGGATTGGACAAGGAATGCACCTTTCGAACGTAGCCTCCTCTTGGGGAATCCTATCACAGAAAGCGGTTAGTCGTTGTGCTTGATACAAAAGAGAAAGAAGAGCAGATAAAGGGAGCTTACTTGTATTCTTGACAAAATGAGACAGGGTTTTCTTGGAATTCAGACGCGAGTACAACTTCATTAACAGATAACTTTGCCTTCATCCCAAGCTCCTTCTGCTCTGCTTCATCGATGCCAACATTATAGAGAGAATCGAACATCTCGGCTAGTGGTAGGTCATTTTCTGGATCTTTGGGAACTTCCTCACCAAGATAACGACTGAAGTATTGTTTCAACCGTCTATTCAGTTGTACCTGATAGTGTTCTTTCTCTTCGTCGCCACAATTGTAAAGCGATTTGATACACTCATGTATGTCCTGTGAGTAACGTTAGCCCAGTCAATGCTACCGCCAGAAGAGATGATAGCTGAGGTCGTACCAATTGAGCGAAGCCGTTCAACATGGCCCGAAATGCTGGCCGTGTTTTCCGCTCCAGCTGGCTCTTTATCGCAGCTCTGTCTCTTTTCTCTAAAGGAATTACTCCAGCAGTCCGATGTTCAGCATCGTTTCTTAAACGTTCATCGATGTCAAGCACTTCGCGCGCCTCTCGTACTGCCCGTTGTCGGAAGACTTCGATGTTGGTCAGCAAAAGGAGGATAGAATGAATATCTTCATGATGATATCCATCGCTGACCATAACACGCGCACTATAGATGAGGATCTCTAAAGGAGGTGAAATCCGTTTGTCAAGGGATTCAAGGTAGATGACATCTTGACGAGTTTTTAGTATGTCTTTGGCAAAGAGGTTCGAGAGGTTGTAAGCTGTACAGTCATAAGCAGTAAACTCACCATAGTTGTCTTTGAATTTGGAGAAACTCAGATCGGAATAGCGTGTAGGTTCATCGAATAAAGTCGCTTCGATTGCGCGTTGTTTACTTCGGGCAAGACGGAAATCTTGTTCCTGATAGACAAAAGGTCAAAAAGAAGACATGTGAGCAAAATTTTATGACTTACGGTACCCATGGACTGCTTCCACGTACGTTGAAGTTGTGGTTTTTAAAGAAGTTGAAAGGGGTGGATGCAGTGTTCACTTCCAAGTTTCGTTATCGAAATGATACCACGTGATCGCGTAGCTCCTTTCCCACGTGATATTTCCAGATTTCCATGATTCCTCGGCCCTCCTCTACACCGTTACTAACCAGGGTAACCTCACCACTACTACGTTCATTTACTCAACATCTGCACTATCTGGCTTTAAGAGTGACGGTAACTGCATCCGAGTTGCTTTTCACTCGCGCTCAGCAACTCGGGTACTAACTCAAACTTCAGCAAGATTGTTTAGCAAATGGTTACCCTATTCATGGAGGACATCAAACAGGTGAAGGTCAGGGAGTTCGCCTTTGTTTCGTTTAACAAAACTCACTTGGCGGTATAAATATCTACCCTATGGGGAAGTATAGTCATTCAGAAGTGCTACTGTAGTGAGTGACGTGCACAAAGACTCGTCCTATTACATATGTACTGATTCTCTGCAGAACTGATATATGATTGCGTATATGAACGACCGTAACTTAGGTCGTCTCACTCAGTTTTGAGTATCTCCAAAATATCGATCGAATTGGTAAGAGGAACAATGTACAGGAATATCGCATAGTATGACAAGCTCATGAGAAAACATTGCAGATTTGCTAGGCGCACTACTCAACCTAGTTTTTGACCTACTACGAACTGGTGTCCATTTTTTCCTCTCTCTGGGCCGTCGACTTCGAAGTTTTATCGTCTGTGTAAACAAACCTTTCAGTAGTGCTCGGTTGAACGGACACGGTGATTCGCCTTACCTTCCCTACAACGTTCGTTCTGGTGCATGTCGTCCATCAACGACTTTAGAGCAATCTTACTCTTCAGAACCACCGATGCGGTTATGCCGCTTCCTCCTTCAACTCGACCTTTTTCTAACCGTCGTAGTCCTATCGCTGTCGGCAACAGCACTGGTTTCGGTGAAGAGCGGAAGATCGATGAACGTGACGATCCCCGGGCGTCGCTATATCCATCTTCCATCGTGTCCGCCTCGAATATGCATCCAGGACGAGGTACCAGTAGCTGAAACTCGGATGACACTACACCTTCACCGATCGCATCCCGCAACTCTACACTGAGCTTCACAACATCCAACGTCCTTTCCCTCATCGACTCGAGGATACGTGGGATATCGCCAGCACCTGACAACAATAGGACCTCGTAGATATCATTCATTATATGGTTAAGAAAGGCGGCGATTACTTCATTGTCGGGGTGTAAGGCACGATTGTGTCGGCGAGAGAGATAACGCCATTTGCCAGCGACCGATTGGCTCTCTTGTGAAATCAGGAAATCTCTGTCAACCTTAGGTGCAAAGAAGACCCAAAAACGAACTCACCGTTTGCATACAAGTCGGAGTATATTGTCTGCAGTATCCCGTTTGCGCATTCCCCTCCTCCCCATCCTGAGACTATCCATGCGGCGTATTCGAGCATCACTGCTTGCAAACCCAACTGGACGCAAAATTGTGGATCCCGCGTAGATGACGCGATCCTGAAGAACGGGCCAAGACGACCGCCGCTGATTGAATTTGCTGCGTTATTTTGGATCTGATCTGGTATGGCTATTCCACTGCACGAAGAGTCGTTCCACTCCAGCTCATCCGCGATAGAAGCGGCAGCCTGAAAGACTTCCGAGTTTAAATGCTCCACCATTCGTACAATGTCCCCGTGCGACCACTTGTCTGCGATATTCAAGAAGGTTTGAGCTTCTGTGAGCTCTGCGGTCCGCGTTTGAAGCAGCAAACGAGCATCCTTCAGGTTCGAGTCTACTACAGCAGAATGTTTCTTCCAATACTCCGCTTCTTTCCTCTGTTGACCTACTTCTTCCTCCTTCTGCTGGAGAGTGCCCTTCAAAGCGGTAATACTTACCCACAACCTTCTAGTCTCTCCTTCGTGGCCCCGTAGTTTCTCCAATAAGCCTTTCTTCTCGTCCTGAAGACTTTTCACCTCTTGTATCAGACTATCAATTTGTCGTTGTCGGGTAGCTGTCTCTCCCTCGGTATCATCCAAATTTCGCCGCAGCGATGCTGGTTGCTCAGCACGGATGGATCCTACACGAAGGATATCAGCGTAGGATAAAAAATCCCTTCCCCTCGTATTCTCGCGGCCCAAGAACGTATCCATAACGGAAAGCAGATAGTTGGGGAGCATACAGGATGAGCTGCGTAGGAGAGTTTGGAGGGGTGGGGGTGAGAGATGAGTGCGTACGGAGAGCAGTTGCCCACCAAATGAGAATTGCACACTCATCTTATCTCTCAAGAACATAGAACGTTCCATTATTTGCGCGACGATCTCAAACGCTAAGTGTTGAGGATATACTTCTCATCACGATCCTCGATATATCCGTCCATGTGGGTTCGTTCGCATACCCATACACACTCAAGTTCGCTCACCATTTTCGATATGGTTTCATAGGGCTGCGTTGACAATGTTGATGTGAACCTCCGAAGATTACACGAATGCCTTCATTTAATTGCCTCACCACCCGGGTCTGGGAACTTGGTAGAGAACTAGGCAGTTGTCTTGCCTTATAGGTCGGAAACGTGGATATCCAACACAACCTTGACTTATTCCCTGGAACTCATCCTCAACGTTCTTTTGAATTGACATCGCCCATCGTAGCTACTAACACTAAATCCAGACTTTGAATTCCTTTGAAGCTGGTCCGAATGTTCGAATAGTGCGGGAGTTATCGTAAAAGTCAACAAATCGCCGAAATGCAATGTGGCCAGGTTCAGGGAGATAAGTACTCGAGATCATATCCCACCGTTACTCAAGATCTCGCACCCTCTTCCACGAAATGGCTCCTCTCAATCCTTTCACTGGCACATTGAGAAAACTAGTCATCGCATTCGACGTCGGGACCACTTTCAGCGGTATCGCTTATACCATTCTTGATCCAGGCGAAGTGCCGAAGATCCAGGCTGTGACATGGTAAGCCTGTTGATTCTTTCTGCCGCATCGTACTGATGGTATCTCGCGTTAGATTCCCAGCTCAAGCCAACGGAGACTTCAAGATACCCTCCGTGCTTTGGTATACTCAAGATGGCCAGTTCAGAGCTGCTGGTGCGGAGGCAGAATTAGACGAGCTCCGTCTAGAAGCTGAAGATGACGATCTCATTTATGTGGAATGGTATGTTCCGTTAATCATTCACGTGACAAGTCTAACATCTCTTTCCCTAGGTTTAAATTACATCTTCGTCCCGATGTAAACACAAGTGTTCGTTCAGATGACGATACTGCACCACCTCTTCCAACAGGAAAGACAGTCGTTGATGTCTTTGCAGACTTCCTCGGCTATCTTTTCTCTTGTGCCAAGCTCTTCATCACCGAGACTCATGCCAATGGTACAAGCCTTTGGCAGTCAGTTGAAGACCGCATTGAATTTGTCTTGAGTCACCCCAACGGCTGGGAAGGCCCACAACAAGCTCTAATGCGTCAAGCTACTGTAGATGCCAAACTGGTCCCTGACAACCTCAGTGGCCGTTCTCGTGTACATTTTGTTACTGAAGGCGAGGCCAGTCTCCACTATTGCCTTGATAGTGGTCTTGCAACTGATTCGATCAATGTTAGTATTATCTTTTACTTATTGTCTCATTTCCACTGATCGCCCGTATCTAACAGGTTGACTCGTCTGTCCTCATCATCGATGCTGGAGGTGGAACAGTCGATCTTTCCACCTACCAGTTTAAGAAGATCCTCCCAATATCAGTGGAAGAAGCAACTGCGCCTTCCTGTATGAACCTGAACCTACTATCTTTCCCGTTTGAAGCTCGCTGAGGTTTACGTTCAGGTATTTTCCAAGGATCCACAAAGGTCAATATTCGTGCAAAGCGATACATCGAGAGTAGGTCTCCTCTATCGATAATCGACTGAAATCAAGTCATCTGTAATCATTCCGCTTTATAGATAAACTCAGCAGTTCTTCATTCGGAAACTCAGAAGATATCAATTGCATGATGCAGAAGTTCGAGAAGGCGGCAAAGCCAGTTTTCAAAGATCCCAAAGACCGCTCTTTCATCCAATTCGGTTCAATGCGCGATAACGACAAGAACGTCGGTATCCGCAGTGGACAACTGATCTTGTCGGGGTAGGTTTAATTCCACTGCTTGTCCAAGGTACATCTCGGCTCAGCTCATTCATATCTCAACTTGTAGTGATGCCGTTGCGGAATTCTTTGAACCCTCGGTACACGCTATCCTCGAGGCAGCGAAGACTCAGATAGCTGAATCTGAGAATCCTATCCAGGCAAGATCCTCATTGCTATGCGCTCCGTTCATTTATGGACTAACGCCATCTTTTAGTTTGCGTTTCTCGTCGGCGGGTTTGCTGCCAGCCCTTACCTTTATGCACGGTTGAAGAAATTGCTTGAGAGGGTCGAAATCGAACTTTGCAGACCTGATAATCACACGTAGGTGTCTTCGCCAATCGCTGCATCGGGAATTGACATCGTCTTCTTGCTCGTTCACAGGAACAAGGCTGTCGCAGAAGGAGCGATCTCGTTCCATTTGCAAAACTTTGTTTCCGTTCGTGTCTTGAAAACCACTTATGGCACTGACCATCTTGTTGACTACAATCCGCTCGATCCTGAACATTATCGCCGAAGATGGACTGTGAAAGCTCAGCCTTCGGGATGCCAGATAATCCCAAATGCATTTTCTGTTCTTCTTGCAAAGGTGGATGATATCATCACTAACATGGTTGAATGGTGGTACTGATAATGATCTTTCAGGGCTCACGAGTTCGTGACAACGAAGAGGCGGAGCTGGAATTCTTCATGGAATCCACTCAACCATCGTCGTTGGACTATATCTACTGTGATATAATGAGCTATCGAGGCAATGTGAAAGCACCTTGTTGGATGGATACAGAACCCGGTATGTTCAGACTCTGTTTATCATTGGTCCCTTCATCAAGACTCACATGATTTCGTAGAAGCCTATGTTACTTTATGCTCTGTGAAGGGCGATACTTCACAAATAAAAAAGACACCGCTCCTCGGATCTCAAGGCTCAATATACTATTCCCAGGGTTTCAAAATCATTCTCCACTGTGGACTGACAGAACTGAAGGCTCAAATATGCTGGAATGATGGAGTAAGTCTTGCTACCATGTCTCTTCGTGACCTTTCCGTAATTATGTGAAACTGATCACTGTTGCTATTAATTCAGGGTGTCGAGAAAAGGTATGTGATGTGGACCGTTTGTCTGATTTCTTTCATCCTGACTGATTCGATCTGCTCTCTAGGGGTCCAGCGAGTATTGTGTACGACATTGAAGCCATTGCGTAGCTCTGTCTATTCGAATTCTCCTTGTTGCAGTTCCGAATTTCTTGCGAATGTTTGATGTCAAATGTGCGTTTTGAATGAGATCATATCCAAGCGAAGGTTTTTCATTTTCGGGGATGTTC
This sequence comes from Abortiporus biennis, assembly GCA_022606235.1. NCBI lineage: Eukaryota > Fungi > Basidiomycota > Agaricomycetes > Polyporales > Podoscyphaceae > Abortiporus > Abortiporus biennis. Next base: position 115,017 of record JABYQP010000042.1, read on the forward strand.
ATGGCAATGAAACTTTTCGCATTCTTGTGACATGATTCGAGTAAGACACTCAGGTCAATGGCATGGTTCAATGTTCCAGCTTCCGCCGCGGTGTGACGCAGTGATCAAACGGTGACCAAAGTCATTGTCCCCGACAACTTTCGAACGCGAGCTTGGCCCTCCAAACTTGTTCGGGTATGTTACTCAGTATTATAATGGTTTTGTTCTGATTACAAATTACTCAGCATGTTGCATAGTACTTTGTTACTTGCGTGTATATGAAAATAACAGGTATGACTTAGATTCTCGCTAATTGAATTGGACATTCACTGACAAAAATGAGAACAGAAATGACAACTTGACTTGACGATGCTAAGATTCATTATTTTTGACTGTTCCTTCTCACTCAAACTTTGACTTCATCACCTTCCAATCCTAACATATTACTCAACACCACTTTCGGCTTCAAGATAACCGTTGGCGTGATAATGTCACCAATCTTTTCCGATTTCTCCAGCCCGACTTGAGTTGTCCCCAAAACTCTCCACTGGAATCCAGAGTTTGGTGTCTCCTTCTCATCCTCCTCTCCATAATCGTCTACCATGGACGTCGCCACGAAACTGCTCTCACCCGGCACAGCAATGATCGCAAAATCATTTCCCATCGCCTTTTCCATCACAGTTGACCCAAAGTCAAGAGTAGATCGGACTATCTCGGTTACTCCAGGACCACAAATTCCTATGACCGTGTCGCGGATTGCTTGCCTTGGCTCCCGAATACCAGAACTGGCAGCTACATCAACGTATCTGCCAATAAGAGATTCGTACATGCTTTGGACCACCTCATCTGTCTTTCTTTGACTGTTTAAATAGCCAATGGTAAGAACCCGCCATCTTGCTGCGACCGTTTGCGGTTCTACTGAAGTTCAGTTGATATTGACAGGATCGCAGAACAACTCCACTTACCCCTTTCTCGGATGAAACGGTAAGCCTTCTCAAACGCCTCCTCGTTTGATTTCTCTGCACCAATATTGATATTCCATTGAGCAGCCAGCCAGACAATGAAATGCGTTGTGCAAGATTGAAAAGCGATCTGAACCAAAGTAGGATCATCTGCATGTCTTCTTCCGACAAGAGCTTCTGTTAGCTCTCGTCCGATGAATGAAATGTATGAATCCAAGTCGGTTTGAGATGGCTCGTTGGAGGAAGGTTCAGTGGGAAATGTTAAACCATCAGCTAGTTGAGCTGCTACTTGGAATATACAAGAGTTCAGGTTGTTCACCATACGAACTACCTCTGCGTCGGATATTTGGTCACTTTTAGTTAGGAATGATTGAGCTGCTTGAAGATCATCCGTTCGGACTTTGAGTAGATCAGTGATTTCTTCGTACTTGATCTTCAACGCAGCTAATTCTCTCTCTGCAACATTGGCAACTTGCAATGTCTCAACGAGATCTCTGTCCTTCTTCCTCACCAGTGAACGCAATCTGTCTTCGTTGGTCACAAATCGACCCCGGAAATAATAACCTCCTCTTCCGCCCCCTCGACGACCTCTATAACCATTCCCTCTTACGGAATTTTCAGCTTCTGCTTGGGAATTTTCTGCTGGTATTTCAGCAGGATCAGCAGGCGATGGGTCATAATTTTGTGGCGCTTCTCGATGGCTACCGTCCTCACGATGGCGGCGAGTGTCTTGGATGTTGGCGATTTCGTCGGTGCTCATCACGATGCTGGAGATTGGTAGGTGGTTAGGAGGGATTGCGATATGGTTCTGATAACTACAATTTCTGATTTGCAGGAAGCTGTCGCTTGTGTCCGTGGGACTACGAGTACATGCTGAATACACGATCCTCGCCGCGTCTAACTCTATTTGAGGACCTCTTCAGTCCATATGTCGACCCATATTGGTTCTCTCACCTACCCTTCATCAACACCCTAGTCGGCAGCAACGTCCATCCCATTCATCGCGACCTCTACTCTTCATAATTGACCTGCTAGTATACCAATTCTCTCTAGTATGGCTCCGTATACTGGAACTAGTCGCAGGCTGGTACTTGCATTCGATGTAGGTACTACATTCAGTGCAGTTGCATACTGTGTTTTGGATCCAGGTATAGAACCGCAGATTCAAGCAATTAATAGGTACAACACTATCCCTCTCTCCTCTCTTTCTCATGTCGAATCGCACTGACATCTCTGTTGTTTGAAGGTATCCGGGACAGGAGAATGGGGATTGCAAGATTCCCACCGTTTTGTATTATACACAGGAGGGCAAGCTTCGTGCAGCAGGCGCGGAAGCTATGGCCAATGTCATGCGGCTCGTGGCAGAGGACGAAGAACTTATATTTGTAGAATGGTGAGCATATTCTCCTGTTGCACATCCTCAATATACATATTGTCTAAATCTCTACAGGTTCAAGCTGCATTTACGTCCAACTCCGCTGAAGGATTCTCACCCTCGTCCGTTACCTCCTGGCAAAAGTGCAGAGGATGTTTTTACAGATTTTCTGGGATATCTGTATGAATGTGCGCGGCGCTTTGTTACGGAGTCTCGTCCCAATGGCGAGAATTTCTGGAATTCACTCCGTGATTCCACCGAAATTATTCTCACTCATCCAAATGGTTGGGAAGGGCAACAACAAGACAAGATGCGGGCTGCAGCGTTATCTATCTCTGATATTGCCGTTGGTCACGCTCGTGTGTCATTCGTGACCGAAGGCGAAGCAAGCTTACATTATTGTCTTCAATCTGCAACTGTACGGGATGCAATCCAGGTATCATGTTCTATTACAGGATTATCTAAATACAGTTTCACTTACATTGACAATATCAGACTGGAAATAATATCATGATCATCGATGCAGGTGGAGGAACCATTGACATTAGCACCTACACCTTCACGAGTGCAACTTCGCCCATAACCGTCGAGGAGATCGCACCCCCGGGTTGTACGTTCGAATCAATTATCGGGGCTAACTATCTCTCACGACAGCTTATTCATCCATGCAGGCATAATCCAAGGCTCCACTCGTGTCAATCTCAGAGCACAAGATTTCTTATTTGGTACATTCAGTATCCTTATTTTTCAATACTACCCACTAACAGTGTCTTTTAGCGAAACTCCGAGATTCTGCATATGGGAATGAAGAGGACATGGCTGCAATGCTGGAGAATTTTGATCAATCCACTAAGATCACCTTCCGGGACCCAACCGACCGTTCGTATATCAAGTTTGGATCAATGAAAGATAGAGATTTAAAGGTTGGCATCAGAAGCGGCCAGCTTGCTGTTGATGGGTATGTACCCAATACTTCCATCATTCAATGGCTAAACCCGTACCGTTTTGGCCCCGATTGTAGTGCAGATATGGCCCGATTCTTTGAACCGTCTATCAGAGCAATCCTCGAAGCTGCTGCAGATCAAGTAAAAGCTGGCAAAGGCTACGACATCAAAGTCAGTGTTACCCATATTTACAATTTCATTTTGTCAACCTGGTATTGACGTCATTTTCATCTCCGTAGACTGCATTCCTAGTAGGCGGATTTGCTGCTAGTCCCTATCTATACAACCAATTGCGAGAGTTGTTACGTCCGAAAGGTATCTCGCTATCCAGACCGGATACGCCAACGTAAGTGTCACTTTCTGAATTTCCACAATGTCTCGATTGTTCATGAATTCATAATCTTAGCAACAAGGCGGTGGCAGAAGGAGCAATATCATATTTCCTTGATCATCTCGTTTCCGTTCGTGTTGCACCAGTGACATATGGTACTCGCATTGTAGCATACTATGATCCCTTAAAAAAGGATCACTTTCTGAGGAAGGACAAAGTTTTGAAACGTCCCTCCGGAAGCTTGGTTCTACCGAATGCATTTCTGGTGTCACTTGCAAAGGTGGATTATAACGAATTTTTCAACCAAATTGGCTTGCTTATGAATACGTGACTTCTTTTTAGGGAACACGTATGCGAGAAGGTTCAGAATTATGTCTTGATCTTCACAGGGAGTCACCGAAACATAAGGACTTGGATTTCATTACGGCCGATTTGATTGCATATCGAGGTAAATCCAAGAACCCATGTTGGGTCGATGAGGAACCCGGTATGTTTGATCTCACAATCTGATTTCTCATTCCTTTGACTCTACGCTTACACTTTTCGTACTCAGAAATGTTCTCGATATTATGCAAAGTTGAAGCAGATACGTCGAAAGTTCCTAAAAAGAAAGTCAACGGAGCGCATGGGGATTATTACAGTGTCACATTCAAGTTGATTCTCATTTGTGGGATGACTGAAATGTCTGCTCAAATCAGCTGGTCTCTCAATAATAACGAATTCAGGTAGGACACATATCCCCACAGTCCTTCTTAATAGCTCAATCTCGATTTTTTTTCTAGGGGACCAGCAAAGATAGTGCATCACACCTAGTAGTCAATCCATGTCCCTGTTCGAAGCAGCGATAGCCTTGGTGTAACACACAAAGTTCTTATCGCTGGCTTTTCTGTATACTAGGGATCATCACGATGCTTCCATTTATTCTCTGGCGTATATGTGTACTCATCTACTGTATCAATTCACTTGAATTATACCATTTGTTTTACTGGTTCCGAACTGCTACACGCACTGTCTGAGTATGCTAAAACTATCTTCATAACTCAGCTCAGGGTAATACGACTCCGAGACAGTGTTGTGCGGCGTGTGACTTTCTTGACGCGATTACGCGCCGACCACGTGCAATGATTCAGACTCGAACTTTCAACAAAATTGTATCAAATTGAAGGTACAGTAGTTGAAACTTGAACATAGCCAAAACATAGCTATATCTGCAACGATCATGAGATGTCGAGAGCTGGTAGTACTTTCATTCTACAAGCTTGTATCCATGTCTTCAGTCTGCCTTTCTCTTTCTCTTTTGCATGTACTATTTTCATCTATCGAGGTAAGTTCATTCCTGAGGGGTGAACCTGAAATGAAGAAATCGCCCACTTACTTATAGCATGATTTTTTTCATTCTCCAAATCATCTAGGAAGGTCTCTAGCACCACTTGACTCTTGATGGCAACAGAGACCGTTGCGACCGCTTTTCCCTCGGCTCGACGTCTTTCTTCTCTCCGAAGACCCAACCCAGTCGGACATAATACCATGCTAGTAGGAGAACGGTTCCTCACAACATTTCGTCCACGCTCACCAGAATTTGCATCCTCCATTGAAGCCAAGTCAAATGTATCTCCAGGACGTGGCAGGATCGGTTCGAAATCGGAAGAAATCATGCCCTCACCAATCGCTTTCCGCAGCTCGACGCTGAGCTTGACAATTTCGCCTATTTTTGACATTACAGATTCGGAATGAAGCGTATGATGAACGTTGATGCACTGAGACATAGCCAAGACGTCGTGAATGTGATTGTAAAGTTTGTTGCAGTAGGTATGAGTTTCGTGCTCTGGATCTGAGTGGTTCTGAATGTACCGACGCGTTAGGTTGCGCCACCTGCCAGAGACGGATTGACTCTCTGAAAGATAGTAGGAATGGATCATTAGTAAGTGCTTTTGAAAGTTTTGAAGAGCTAACCATTGTTATATAGGTTTTGATATATGCGATATAACGCGGTGTTGATGGCACTGCGTTCACAATCGCCCCATCCGCTGACTACTGCAGAAACAGATCGAAGCATGACTGCTTGCAATCCCAGCTGAACATACATCAAAGGATCCTCCATAGTCGGTGACATTTGCAAAATGTGGATCAGTCGAGCACCAATATCTTTCTCCAATTCCTTCTTTTCTCCTCTCAACGCATTCGTCTCGTCAACATCTCGGCAGGCTTTCCACTCCAGTTGGTCGGAGATTGAAGCCGCAAGCTGAAATGTCTCCGAATTCAAATGTTCTACCATTCGAATGATGTCCCCATCAGACCATTCGTCGACGACTCCGAGAAATGTTTGAGCTTCCGTAAGCTCTGCTGTTCGTCTTTGAAGAAGTGAGCCGGTATTTCCCAATCTAAACTCCAATTCAGAGCACTTATTCTTCCAGAATGCTAACTCTCTGTTTTGAGCGACCAACGCCTCTTCCTTCTCCTGAGCTCTCTTCAAGGTCTCTTCTCTCTGTTGGAAGGCTTCACGAAGGACACGATAGTGTTCCGTGAGATTGGCGTTCTCTTGTCTGAGACGCGATCTCTCCTTTCTATAACGTTGTGCTCGTTGAGCTTCGCACTCCAGGTCATTTTGTGTGGACCGTAATTGCTGTTGCATCTTTGTAACTTCTTCAGAGTCCGTCGGTTCGATCACTTGGATCTCGGAGTCGGGTTTCGCGTCAAAGTCGTTCGTAATCATTGAATGCAGAGTATCCAGTATTCTGAGGACCATGTATCACTGGTCTGAAGGGGGATCCCAACGATGAACGGAACGCACTGAACACGATGGATGGTGGACGGTGACTAGTGGTTGAGCATACGAAAGGTTGCTGGTGAGTAAGGAACAAAGTCTAGGATACTAGTCCGCCCTACTTCTGCCGCACTGTCAACTACAACTGCCAATCGGTTGCTACTGTGGGCGTGTACACGTAAAGCACTGGTACGAGTATTGGCCTTAAAATGGGCCATGCTTTTCTATTCTACGCAAGGTTTGACAGACTGGGGACCGAAGCCGTCGGTCGCGCCGGATTCAAGATTAGGTCTACCTAAATGTATGCGTGTTTTGCATTCTCATCGATACCTTGATTGCTAGGTGAATTCTCTTTCTCTCCCACACAAAACCCAAATCGTGGACCCTCCGCATTCCTCCCAACAACCCAGGTTCGCATCCTTCGCTACTGCCAGTGATATCCACAGACACTATGTCTCTATCTAAGCCATTTAATGGCGCTTTCAGGAAACTCGTACTAGCCTTCGACGTTGGCACAACTTTCAGCGGTATCGCCTACACCATTCTTGATCCTGGCGAAGTTCCAAAGATTCAAGCAGTTACACGGTAAGGACACAGTTATTTCTCTTCAACTCTACTGAGGTTATATGTACACAAACAGCTTCCCCGCCCAAGCAAATGGTGATTTCAAAATTCCATCCGTACTTTGGTATACACAGAATGGCGAGGTTAGAGCCGCTGGCGCTGAAGCCGAGCTCGATGAATTTCGACTCGAAGCTGAAGACGATAATCTGGTCCGAGTGGAGTGGCAGGTTTTCGTTCATTGCGGTCATCTAGACTGTCAAGTTATCATACCATCTGGGATTTTCATAGGTTCAAGCTTCATCTTCGTCCTAGCCACGGCAAGAGCTCTCGGTCTAAAGATGACGTGGCTCCACCGCTTCCGTTGGGAAAGACCGTATTGGATGTCTTTGCTGACTTCCTTGGCTACCTTTTCTCTTGCGCCAAAACCTTCATAACGGAGACACATGCCAATGGGGCCAGTCTTTGGCAATCAGTCGAGGATCGCATTGAATTTGTGTTGAGCCATCCCAATGGTTGGGAGGGCCCACAACAAGCTCAAATGCGTCAAGCTGCTGTTGATGCCAAGCTAGTCCCCGACACTCCAGATGGATATTCACATGTGCATTTTGTTACCGAAGGAGAAGCTAGCCTTCATTACTGCTTGGACAGCGGTCTTGCCGTTGAATCTATCAACGTAACTATTTCTTTCTATCTCTGCTTTCAGCCTGTTTAACCTCGAACAAAAAATATGTAGGTTGATTCTTCAATTCTCATTATCGACGCCGGAGGGGGCACTGTCGACTTGTCAACATACGTGTTCGAAAGTATCTCCCCTATAACTGTGGAGGAAGCTGCTGCACCTGCGTGTAAGTCAGATCATATTCAACATCATCCATGCTAACAATGTGATTCCAGGTATTTTCCAAGGATCAACCAAAGTCAATATCCGCGCGAAACGATACATCGAGAGTACGTCAGAATCTTTATTGCGTTGATCTCGGTTTATCTAATTTATATTTTGTCAATTTAGATAAACTTAAGGGCTCGTCGTTTGGTAACGAGGAAGATATCTCCGCTATGATACAAAAATTTGAGAAGACTGCGAAGCCCGTCTTCAAGGACCCCAAAGACCGATCTTACATTCAGTTCGGTACAATGCGGGATAATGACAAGAATGTCGGAATCCGAAGCGGACAGTTGATTTTACCCGGGTAAGCTATATCAATATCCAAATGTACTCCACATATGTGCTGATTACTCCTTGTGCAGTGACGACGTGGCCCAATTTTTTGAACCTTCAATAAATGCAATTCTAGATGCCTTAAGAGCTCAGCTAGCTGAATCCTTCATCCCAATACAGGTCAGAATTCCGTGATATCGCTATTGTTGACTTTGACAGCTCAGTTCTTATTGGATGGATTAGTTCGCCTTTCTTGTGGGAGGGTTCGCTGCAAGTCCGTATCTTTATGCTCGGTTAAAGAAGTTGCTTCAGAAGGACAACATTGAGCTTTGCAGACCGGACAATCACACGTATGTTTCAGTTATTGGAAACGAGTTCTGGAAATACTGATCATAATCCATTCTTCCACAGTAATAAAGCAGTAGCAGAAGGCGCTATTTCTTTCCATCTCCAGAATTTTGTTTCAGTTCGAGTTATGAAGACTACGTATGGGTCGGAGTGCTCAGTAGCTTTCGATGAATCAGACCCTGAACATAGACAACGTCGGGGGAAAGTCGGGATGACAGCGTCTGGTCGTCGAGTTATTCCTGATGCGTTTTCGGTTCTTCTTGAAAAGGTTCGTAATTCTTCTTCGCAGCTCCCTTCTTAGACCTATAAATTGACGAAGAACAGGGAAGACGTGTACGAGATAAAGAAGAGGTCTCTGTTCCGTTTGCGATGGAAACTCCTCTATCATTGAAACATATCTTTTGCGATATTATGAGTTACCGAGGCAAAACGAAGAACCCTCGCTGGATGGACTCTGAACCTGGTAGGTCACGGGTCTTCAGGTTCTATTCATGTCTAACCGCTATTCTGTTCAACTTTTACAGAAGCTTACATAACGCTCTGTACCGTCAAGGCAGATATATCCGGTCTCGTGATTGTTCCTATGTTTGGCAACAATGGACGATTATCTTTCCGTCAACACTTCAAAATCGTCCTTCTATGTGGTCTCACGGAGTTGAAAGCGCAAATTTGCTGGGATGAAGATGTGAGTGCGGACCAGTCTCCGCGGAATTTACCTGCACTGATTTGTGACACGCATTGTCGATCCGACGTCTATAGGGCGTTGAAAAAAGGTACGCTCATGGTTAATTTTGATGGGTTATTTCTCACTGACATATTTTTTAAATTATGGTAATCTCGTAGAGGCCCTGCAAGTGTCGTTTACGATGTTGAGGCTATTATGTAATTCACATTCTTTTTTCGTATCTGCGACTATGTTTCTTGTTTCTGATTGCCAATTTTATTTTATCACAAATTTTGAACTGCTGTCCTCAACCGCTTAGATATAAAAGGCAAGGGCTTCTGAAAATAACACAACCAAATAAGTGCGCCACAATTACTACTTTTTTGCATTCCGGTGACCGTCACAAGATAGCTCAGGCTGCGACTCCCCGGCCTGTCTGTACCCAATGTTTGTTCTCCAAATTTTACGCATCATCCAAAATAGAAGTCGGTTTTGACTCAAAATACAATCAATAAAGTACTGGGACTGATTCTTCAACTAGTCACTTAGCGACTTAGTGGTGCTTTCGTCGCCAACAATATTATCTAACACAATCTTCTGCTTTACTAAAGTTGTAACCGAAATAATACCATCCAACTTTTCGGCCCTTTGCAATCCTATCTGTGTTGTTCCCAATATCTTTAACATCCCATCATCCGCCGCAGGGTCACCCGCTACGTGTTCTCCATAATCGTCTTCCATTTCATCCTCCTCGAACTCTTCTCCAATCTCAGCTGCAATTACGACCAAATCACTTGACAGCATCTTTACCTTGATAACGGAACCAATTTCAAGTGAACCTTTGACTATCTCCTTCACCCCAAGAGCACCTCTGCGAACAATCATATCGTATAGTTCCTGATCAGCACCTCCGACTCCAGCTATCCTGGCCACATCGCTAAACGCGTGAAAAAATGTATCAGCCATGGTTCGGTGGACGTCTTCTTTATCTCGTCGGGAAAGAAGATGGCGCATGGTCAGCGAACGCCATCCTGCTGCGATTGCCTGTGTGTCTACACAAGTTTTAGTTTACCATTTTGGAATATTTGCAGAAAACATCACGCACCTTGTTTTCTGATAAGTCTGTAGGTATGCTCAATCACTCTATGCCTTTCTCTCTCAACGCTGAAATCCCATCTGCCAGCGATCCATGCGACGAGTTGAGTTGCGCAGCACTGGAAAGCGATCTGTAGCAAAGTTGGATCATTGCTATGATCTCCTCGAACAAGAGCTTCCGTCAATCCTTCTCCGATCAACCAACCAGATGCCTGAGACTCTGCTTGAGAAGGCAGCGTAGATCGAGCGTGGTATTGAAGACTGTCTGCAAGCCGAGCCGAGACTTGGAAGATATGCGCATTCAACGTGGTGACCATACCGATCACTTCTGCCTCCGAAATGTCGTCAACTGTGGTTAGGAATGATTGGACTGCGTTCATTTCGTCTGTGCGGCTTTTCAGTTGCGTGGTGAGCTCTTCGCATCTCCTTCGCAATAAGACTAACTCCTTTTCGGCAGTGTGTGGTGCTGGACGATGATGCTGTGAGTCCTTTCTACGGATAGTCGCGGGCTCTCGTTCTGTCCTCTCTACATTGCTTCTGGTATTCTGAGTCTTTCTCCTTGAACCATTGTCTCGTGCGTCAGTTTTCTCTGAAGATTGTGTTGACTCGACTTGATCTCGAGTCCCCACATCGTCAGCCCCAGATCTGGATCTGTTCAGCTGTGGCCGTCGAGGACCGCGATTGAGGTGTCTGCCTGCGGTCTCGATGTCCATCGCGATTGAGGAGTGAGGGTTAGCTGATAATTCAAGTGCACAACTTGGTTCAAGTACGAGGAACAACCTGAAGAACTGAGGCTGTATGTAGATCAAATACAGCATCAGACGAAAGCAGCCTTTCCGTTTGCTTGATTATTATCACAGCAGTATGCAAGCCACGCTTGTCTGAACTCACACAAGACCCTTCAGCGACAATATGATTTCTTATTCCAAGCCAATCATTCACACGAATGTCAAAATACCTTCGGTCGAGGGTGAACACATTCTTCCAAATATGTGAATCAGTCTCTTTCCTCTCTACCACATAAACCTCGCTAACTGCTTCACTGATTCGTCATGTCTGCGACAAAGGCGTACCGCGGAGACAATCGAAAACTAGTCTTGGCTTTCGACATTGGCACAACTTACAGTGCTGTTGCTTACTCGATATTAGATCCTGGAATCGAGCCAAAGATACAGACGGTCACCCGGTGAGTTGAAGTCTCCAAATCATTCCATATTGCATATGCATATTAATCCCTTTGTATGCATAAGGTATCCTGGTCAAGAGAATGGTGACTCTAAGATACCATCTGTCTTATACTATACACAGAATGGACAGATGCGTTCTGCAGGTGCAGAGGCAATTTCGAGTGCAATGAAAATTGAGGCAGAAGATGATGACTTGATATTTGTGGAGTGGTATGTCCTTCACATTTTGGAAAGACTTCACATTGTGGATCTCCATCTATCGACTGTGCAGGTTCAAATTACATCTTCGTCCGAATGCTCTAGTGGATGTCACTCCTCAGCCACTTCCCCTCAGGAAAAGCCCCATCGATGTTTCGACCGACTTTCTCGGTTACTTGTACGATTGTGCACGCCAATATATCAGAGAGACTCATGCAAACGGAGAGAAGCTTTGGGATTCGCTTGGGGATCAGAGAGAGTTTATTCTTACGCATCCAAATGGCTGGGAAGGTTTACAACAGGAGAAAATGCGGGAGGCGGCTGTAGGTGCTGGTCTGATACCAGACACCATCGCTGGACATGCACGATTGTCTTTCGTTACGGAAGGTGAAGCGAGCTTGCATTATTGTCTGAGCTCAGTATCGTTTCGTGATGCAATTCGGGTGCGTCTGATACAACTAACCTGTAGTTTGAAAGATAACTGAATTTTCCCCTCTCAGGTTGGAAGCAACGTTGCAATCATCGATGCTGGCGGTGGAACAGTGGATCTTAGTACATACACGTTCACACAAACCTCACCAATCTCAGTCGAAGAAATAGCACCTCCTGGATGTAAGGTTTGCTAAGCTCTCCCTCTTTATTACACCTCAGTAACCATGGTATAACCACGCTTCTAGGTATCATTCAAGGATCGACACGAGTAAACGTCAGAGCGAAAGAATTTTTAGTCGGCAAGTATCCCTAATTCAGCCTTCCATACTCTTCTGATTTTGACTCGACTGTTCCTAGCTAAACTTCAAGATTCACGATATGGTAGTGAAGATGATATCAACTTCATGTTGGAATGTTTCAACAAGGGGACGAAAATCACATTCAGAGACCCATTCGAGCGCTCTTATATCAAGTTCGGCACCATGAGGGACAATGACCCTGATGTTGGAATTCGAAGGGGTCAATTGATCGTTGAAGGGTAATTAATACAGACAATATCTTTCTTATTTACATTGGATGACTGATCCGTTCTATTCAATCGTAGCATTGACATGTCCGGTTTCTTCGAACCCTCTGTACTCGCCATCGCTGAGGCAACATTTCAGCAAGTTAGTGCAAGTAATCGAACGGTTCAAGTGAGTGATATAAAATTTTCCAGTTCGCTAAGGGTTGTGTCTTTTCTGATGCTTCGTTAACAGACTGCCTTTCTCGTCGGTGGATTTGCCTCTAGCCCATACCTATACAGTCGCTTAAGAACACTGCTACAAACGAAGGATATAATACTGTCTAGACCCGATACCCCGACGTATGTCTTCGCCTTTGATATCTGATCAATCCTAGTACTCAATGAACAGCCAGAAATAAGGCAGTTGCAGAAGGTGCGATATCGTTCTATTTGGAACACTATGTTTCCGTTCGTGTTGCTCCTGTGACATACGGAACTCGCATTGTTACCTACTATGATCCTTTAAAAGAGGACCACCTCGCAAGGAAGAGTAAAGTGATGCAAAGACCTTCTGGTCGTTTGGTTCTTCCAAATGCATTTCTAGTATCACTAGTGAAAGTGAGTAGGAATTCTAGTACGATCTTTTCAGTCACGTCTTCTTACATCATGTTTGAACCCAGGGGACACCGATGCGAGAAGGGACCGAAGTTTTCGTCAACTTACATCGAGAAGCACATAGAAAAAACCAATTACATTTCATCACCGCAGATCTCATCGCGTACAGAGGATATTCGAATGATCCACGCTGGGTTGATGTTGAACCAAGTATGTCCCCACTTTCTTTCATGTCTTTCATTCATCGTTCTTCTGAGTTTATTTCTCTCTCCAATTCTACACTATCATCATAGACCTTTTCTCGACACTGTGCACTGTCGAAGCTGACACATCCAAAGTGCCTAAAATTGCGATACATGGTCCACGTGGGATAACATATCATAACATCGCATTCAAATTGGTACTGATATGTGGTCTGACGGAGATGAAGGCCCAAATTAGTTGGATGCATGACGGGAAGGAATTCAGGTTTGTTCTTGTACACAAGATGATTTTATCACTGATTTGTTCCCTCTTTAGAGGCCCTGCAAGGATTGTATACCAGGATACTTCACTATCACGGTGACTAGTTGCATGTACTCGTAACATGATACAATTTGTAGTAATATGTTTATACATCCCTCGAAGAATAACATCACAAATGTTCGCCAACATGAATTCAATCTCCATGATAAGAACCAATACTCAGTCTGATAACTTTCTTGAATTGTCTTCAAGGTCGGTTTCTGAGCCAGTATCATTGTCATCGTCGTAAGGGATGGCCTTCACTAGTTCATGACTACATACATATCCACGATCGGTCACAGACCGACACAAAGCTACTATCGTGGTTAAGACTTAGATATTGAGAGACGGCTAGGGGGGCAACTGACTAACTAGTGACTGATGATACTCGGAGAGACTATGAGTAGATGTTGAATCACTTTTTCCGAGTCTTCACATTGTCTTCCATCTCGGTCTCTGAACCATCTGACTCCGAGTCGCTGTCAGGACAAGGAAAGTCATCGTAGTCATCTGGGTCGTCGAATGCTTCCGAAAGATGAGCTTCAAATTCGGGGTCAGTAGTGGGAGGCCACCCAGAGCTATTACATTGTGTCCTATCATGAGAAACTGTTCCAATGAGGAGAAAATTATTCAATTTAATACTCACCGAGGACCTTCCTTGAAATCCCAATACCACAAAAACTTTTCTTTCGTCTGCAAGATTTCTTGTATATTCTTCATGGTCTTCAACAATTTCTTCAGAGGTAAAATAGGCTGATATCGAAAGCGGGTCTTGTTTGTGAAGAGAGATAGAATGTACGATTCACTGTCGGAAAGCAATGAGGCAGTATAATTGATTGTCGTCAACCATGGAAAAGTGGCTCGTATATGTTTGACAAAGAGTTCAACAGATCCGAATCTATTGGATTCTGCAGTGTCCCAACGACCGGTAAGACCTGCTTGCCTGCATGCTTCGAAGGATTGACGAGCGGTGAAAGGAATCGCCCAGTGCAGTTGGGGAACTCGATCTGACGTATTTTTAGGTGAGGAGCGGTATGGAGGAGGGAGAGAGCGTAGAGGTCGATGTGTGACAACCCATTCATTCCATTCCTGCAGAGAGAAATTGTTAGACAATCGCCGCGATATGTCTCAAAGATCGCGCCCATATGTAGTTCAAGTTACTGTACCTCATCAGAAACTCTTTGAGGTCGCTTGGACTTGGGAGCAGAGTGAGTGACGGTTGGATCCATAAGTTATGTGTGTTGTGTTGTAGACGATATCACTGAGGTCGACCCGGAAGAATTGAAGTTGAAGTTTAAGACGTGACGTGGCCACAGAGGCCGCAGGGGTCACGGTCACGGTTTGCCCAACTCGATTCAGAGTCCGTATGGCATGTTATTGGACAAGCAATTTTGAAGGTAGGACGTTCATTTAGATTCCAAACACTGTGGTTCAAATAGAATGATCAGATACAGTTCAGGGAAGAGGGGCAACACTGTTATTTTCTGTAGTATCATTTCCGAAGTATGGGTCCGAGGTATACAGAACTCTGTTTTCTTCGGGCCATCGGTATTGCTCTGGCACAAGAAGTCTCAAAACCAAGTTGGTCACTGCCAGGAGATACAGTCACCATCCCACTGAGTCAAGTACACTAAATTCGCATTGCACTACAAAATGTGGTCTCATTCATACCCACCCATTCCGAATCAGTTACACCGGCATGACTTCCTTCAGTCGTTGTCAAGGTCGGTTTCCGAACCCTCATCCTCTCCAGAACTGGGATCACCAGATTCATATTCATCGTCGCTGAATGATTCATGTAGATATGGCTCGAACTCGGGATTGGTAGTAGCAGGCCATCCAGTGCTGAATCGTTAACATTAAATCAAAGCAACTCCCATATCACGTAAGTCTGATAAGATACTCACTAAGGTGTCTCGTCCACATCCCAATACCAGAAGAAGCTGTCCTTCATCTGAAAAATCTCTTGAATACCTTCTTTTGTCTGGAAAATCAGTTTTGGATCCAGAGCATAATATGGTGCCAGGTCAATGTTGGTAGCTATTGATAAAAGGTAGTCTTTAGGAGAAGGCGACAACGATCTTGCTGCCTTTATATTTTCAAAGAAAGGATAGGTGGCCTGAATATGGGATACCAAACGTTTGACTGTCAGGTGACTCGACTTCTCAAGAGTCTCCCATTCATAGAGAAGATAGAATCTTTTGCATGCTTCGAAAGATTGAGTGTCGGTGAAAAGGAGTGCGAAATGCAACAAGGGAATTCGAGGATCGCCGCGTCGAGGAGGTCCTTTGTGCTGGTACTGAGGAGGTAGCGTAAAAAATGGTCTGTGGGTGTCGATCCACTCTTGCCATTCCTGCGTTTGACTCGGAAATGAGACCACAATAATCGACATTTTGAAGAATTGGAATGTGGCCATACATACCTCTCTGGAATATCTTTCACCATTTTTGGGGGGGTTGTAGTTAACACGATAGAATTTTGCACACATCGTAAAGGTTAGTACTTAGTTTAATCTAGTGTGTTGAGAGCCCCGCCGCGAAATTTAGTGGCCTAGTTGAAAGCGTTGGCTACATTACCGATGGAGACGTAACATTGCAACGTGTATGAGGGATGTTCCTAATGTATAGCACGTTGCAACACGACTAATTGCAAGTTGAATTTGTGATATCACAGTATGACTTTTCTAACATGCCTGATACTCAGCGAATCAGTCGGTGATGTTGAATGCAATGGAGCTAACAACAATAGAGCAATCGGGAACCAAGATTTTCGACAACGGTTTTGAGAAAAAGCAGTGGAGGGTCAAACGTCGTACAAAATACAAGCTGAGCGATATGAAGATGAGAGGCCAGTCAGGCAGGTAGAATTAATGAATAGCTTGTGCTACTCACATTCTATTAGGAGCAGTTCAAACCGATGCTCATTACCGAGTCCCGACATCGAATGTGTTCAGAACCATCGCTTTGGATGCACTCTTATTGAGTCTCGGGGTTCTCTTCCTCAGCCTCTTGTCCTACGGGACTCTCAGGCTTCTCACAGAACCAACTATCTTCGACGTGTTGTGAACCACCATCGCGGATGTTTTACGCAGTGTGAAGGTGATGGAAATTGGAATTCAGCATCTTCATAGGATTCGCCAAGAGCGATAAGGATGTATGTAAGGCCGAAGAGATGAAAATCCGTTATAATTTGAACCAAAAATATAGTAGACACAGGCGGAGAAAATGATCATACACCAGTAAATTCCAATAGATATTCTATATCACAATTGTATCAACGGTTTAAGGTTGAATGACGAGCAGAGAAAACGACTTACCTCTCGTAATCTCGAAAGCAGCAAAAGTACTTGCAGCTGCGGGTATACTGTGATTATCGTAGTTAGCAGGATGAAATAGGGACAGACTCCAGACAAAAACCAGTGATTCATGGCGCATACCTTCTCAGCACTAACAGAAAGAGACCGTGGTCAACCTCGACGAATAATTATATGAGATATCAAAAGCACGCACATGAAGGAGACAAGCCTTTAAACAAACCAGCACTAGAATTTCATCAATACAAACATGCTCGTTGGAATATCTGAGAGGAGAAACATACAATCCAGATTCAGCAACGATAGCTTTTAATTCACGAGCGATGTATTGTACAGGCGTTCCTGTGGGAGGGGTAGCACGAAGTTGGATGCGAGATTTCACAACGTCTGTTCAGATTGGATGTGAGTGAGTTTTGGAAACAGAGGAAGAGAGGGATCATACCAAGGGGATAACATGATAGCCAGTATGCGATCTAGTATATGCAGAAGGACAATCAGATTTGACAGTGAACAATGCGGAATTTCTGGAGCATAAGAAAAGCAGCTCACACCACCAGTTGCGCCGCTCGTCAACAACGCCCAGACGGGAATTTGAGGGCCATATTTTTCAGCAAATTTTCGTTTGCTGAATTCGAACGCTGTATAAAATCTAGATCAATGCATGCAGATCCGTTAGTGTACTGTATGAACAGAGTTAAGCAATCATACGTACCCTGCATACGCGGGGATTTCTCTCACTACAGTAACCTATAAAGGGGAATCAAGACAAAAACTGCGAGGTTAAGAAAGATCCACTTACCCAATAGCCCCTCATGATACCTTTTCGAAATCCCCATTGAGACCACATCTCGCTCACCACATGTCTCAGTCGTTTGTCGTCTTTTGATCCGTACTGACCTTGCATACGAACTTTGAACATCTCGACTGAGCGAGCCAATGTGAATATCGTTCAATGACATTAACATTGATTCAATGGACAAACCTGGACTAGCAAGGATTGCATTAGCAGCACCTGCCATTGCACCAGCAGCGGCAATCTCTTTCAAGGAAAGAGGGAATGGTGAGATGATACGTTTAGATGCACCATAAGCCGCAAAGAGAAGTGAGTTCACTCCGGCGATTCCTAATAGAGGGCTAGCCATTCCTGAGGAACGAATATTTGTTGATACAGTGCTTATACAAGAACAGGTGAAGATAACGTACCTTTGTATAACCCAAGGAACCCTTCCTTCTGCACTGTCTGAACAAGAATATCCGTAGGCCCTTTCTATCGGGTGGAGGAATGTCATGAGCCTGAATGCTACTCGAACAATCGTGATAGCACTCACGAACATTCCATCTTAATAACATAGCAGCAGACATGAGTGAAACGCATAGTCCTAAAGAGCATATAATCAGCTTACGGGGGGCAATTTGAGCGCGAGTCTTTATTGTATCCAACGGTTGTCCGACGAGTACTTGGGCAGCTCCTCCAACGCTGCCTGCTAGGAGTTCGTTCACAGTCCTAAGATCCATCCTGTAGGTGGTGGTTGGAGTTGTCAAAGGCGGCGGTGTTAAAATATACGTTCAGACTGTATCAAACGATGAGCAAAGAACATGTAATTTGTTTGGAATTGCCTCATCACCGTCTCGCACGATGTCAGATTGAGAGACTAACAGAAAAGAGACGCCCATCTCGCGATAATGGAATCACGTGCTGAGTAAAGTTCCTTTTTCGGACAGCCGTTTTCCGGAACCTAGATCTCGTCTGCAAACCTCATCGTTTCCTCCTCCTCCACACCTTGCTACGTTTCGGATCTGGGGAAACCCTCTTTGCTTGGAAGTAGGCTTACAGGTCGAAGGAAACTACCCATTCTCATCTAAAAACGTGGAATATTCGGCCGTTACATCGCCAATCCTTTCCCCCAGATCCCAACCTTCACCCTGGTCACTCGTTTTTGCAGTCCGAGCTTTCTCGGTGAGCTGCAGCCAATAAAGCCAAGATTTCTCGCATATCTTCTGTATACAGAGTTTCAATTCGAATGGTTCGCTCGACAAAGGCGGGACCTTCTTCTTCTATACCCTCTAATAATTGGCTTGCTCTGTCCAAGGTAAGTCTCTTCTTTTCCAACTATTGTAAAATAACCCAATTCTCATCAATAGTTCAATTCATAGAGATTACCAACAGGTTCTTCAACGAAAACAGAGCATGTGCGGAAGAAGCGGAAACTAGATAATGATACACAAGCGGCTGCAGTATCTACGCTTGCAACTGCTTCTGTTTCTGCTGTTTCAGAATCAGTTTCCACACCTAGATTTTTCGATTTCAACAGAGAACCAAGGTCTACCATTATCACCACTTCAGCCGATGATGTGAAATTTCCATCTGGAATGAAGAATGGTGAAGATCTCAATGCGTTGGCTAGGATGGTACTTGGATATCTCGAGTACGATGGTGCGAGTAGGAGGTATGTATTAATTCATTGTTCTGTACCCTCCCCCTTTTCAAACTTCCTCATCGTGGATTGTTTATTGACATTTTCTGTGTGACTGTAGAACTGGAAAGTTTCTCGCTATCGATTGTGAGATGGTTGGTGTCGGAATCGAAGGAAAGGAGTCTTCTCTTGCTAGAGTTAGCATAGTGAACTATAGCGGAGCGGTAGTCATGGACGAGTTTGTGAGGCAGAAAGAGCAAGTTGTGGATTATCGAACACAATGGAGTGGTATCAGACCGAGAGATATGATTAAAGGTGAATGGCCTTTTGACATCATCATTCACCTTGTCGTATAGTTGACTTACACCGACTATTTTTCGACCGCCGTAGCAAAACCATTTGAAGCAATTCAGAAACAAGTGGCAAATATCATCGAGAATAGAGTCTTGATCGGACACGCTGTTCAGAACGATCTCAAGGTTCAACATCTCTTCGTACATCCTAGATTCATCATCTCTTACCTTTTTTTTTCTATTTTTCTCTCCTCATAGGTCCTCTTACTTTCACACCCTCGTAATCTTTTAGTGGATACTCAAGTCTGCGCTGGTACCCAAAAGATAACCAACTCACGCAAGCCAGCTCTGAAGCATCTCGTTCAAGACCAATTGCAAATTGCTATTCAAGATGGAGAGCACGATTCTGTACGCGTCTCTCCTCCCTTTTTAATATCTTATATACTGATTTAACGAAACTGTTCTTCTGTAGGTCACAGATGCCAGAGCAACCATGGCAATTTATCGGCTCTATCGTAAAGAATGGAACACACTTCTGAACATACGTCCACCCAAAGAGCTCAAATTTGATGATGTTGATACCACCATTGACGAAACTCCTTCAGCCGAACTTAAACGAGCGAAAATACCAGGAGCGCAGCTGTTGGCAGTTCTAGGTTCAGGTCCTCCCTCACCCCGCTATCGGTTGACTCGCTACTCCGTAACGCCAATACATACTCCTCATCACACGTCATCCTCATCATTCTCTCCTCATCCAAACCAAGGACGCAAAGGAATCAGTTCAGGATTATCAACAATCGTCATTCAGAAGAATAAATCAGGAGGAACTACTACTACTACGACTAAACGAAAGTCACATCGTTTCGAACCCAAGTCCGATCACACCAGTCACGATGGCAAACGGAAACTACGTTGGTGGGAGTCTGTTCCTGAGGACCAACACTCTACAGATCGTACATCATCTAACACTAGATCTCACCGTGAACTGAATTTTACTTCGGGGCCTGCTGTTAATTCTACTACTAGTAGGATTTCGAATTCGAAATGGTCGAAGAAGAATTCGGAGGTGAGATCGTAGTAGTAGAGTATAATGATTAGCCTGTACATGTGTAAAGAGGCCTAGGAGGAATTTTAATCTTTTGTGCTCAGCGATAATAGATATTACAATATAAGCAATTGGGTATTGGTTCTTGTGGGATGGGTCTTCGCAGGCATGCACAACTTGGAATTCGAAGTATGATAGATACAAGTCTCTGGAACGTTAACCGTGTCCATAGATACAGTACGTCGACGTACGGATTCATGGATGCATACTAAAACACCCAAACATTAAAAACGTCGTAATTCGTGGCCCAGAAAGAATACTGATATATAACACGAAAACACAAAGGAATGATTGATATATCGATGCATGGTCATGATCTAGCAATACGTGACTCCGACTAGTAAGTAGGAGGGAAGGAAAGGATGGATGAATAATAGGATACAAAGCGGTGATACAACAACAACAGCAACAATTCATACTTAGCATGGTCTCTGTGATTCTGTGCAAAAGGAAAGGAGCGAAAACAAAAATGCAACGCAAAAATAAAGTTAAAAAGTCATATGTGTTGTGAAGGGAGAAGACGACCTAAAGGAATGAAATGAATGGATTGGTATGACAAATGGTATGACTCTAAAAAACAGAAAGAAACCAACGAAACCTAAAAATGGGTAAAAGAGGAAAATGAGGGGAATATTAATTATTGAAAACACATTGACAGAATGGAAGGAGAGCGGAGAATATATAAGAAGCGTAGAAGCGTGAAGGGTTTCGTTCCATGCGCGTGTTTATATGTGTTGCAGAAAAAATGTGTATATGGTTTCGAATGTCTTCTTGCCTTGACGGTGTTGTGATGGTAAATCACGGTACACAGGCAATAATGACCAATAAAAGCCTCTCGACCTCCTTTTTTTTGAATGTCGTCCAAAACTGAGAAGAGAATCAACCGCTTCTCTCCCTCACCGACTCTGCCCTAATACTCGCCTTCTCACTCAACATCAACGAATCAAAAGTCAACGGAGTTATAGGGTCCAAAGGAGGTATAACTGATCTCAAACTCGTCCTTCTGGAACTTCTAGAACTGCGTTTATCACCAGAACCCTGACTTCCACTACCTTCCTCTTCCAAACTTCCCTCCTCGCTAATATTATCAGTCAAAGCCGTAGAAATCTGACTAGGAAGATGAATATTACTACTCATACTTCCCGCTCTACTCCTTGACAGGGTCCAAAGTCCATGTGAACCGGTAGAGGTTGATGCGGAACTCGAAGACCCTTCACGAGAATGAGAAATCTTTGGGAAACCAGTAGCAGCGGAGGTTGATTGAGAGCGAGAGTTTGATCTTGAATGCGACGGTGATCGGGTATAGACTAATGGTGAAATCATGGAACCTGATGGAGAAGGTGCACCAGGTGGTGCAAAGAAAGATGATGGTGGAGGTAATGGTCGGAGCGCTGATGAGTCTTTTCTTCTGACATAGGGTGTACCAGCGATGCTACTGATATTGTTTGTAGATGATACAGACCCTCTTCGTGATGGTGGTGCTGAAGCAGGAGGAGGATGGTTATGGATTGAAGGAGGTCTTGAATGTATGCTAGGTTGTTCTTCGATAGTGGTGATACTTTGGGCGAGAGAAGTTGATGAAGCTCGAGCGGAAGCAAGTTGACCATGAACATGATGTTGTCTTGATGGATCATGGTAAGATGTGGCGCTCTGAGCGGGCGTTGCCTCTCTCAAGTCTTGGTAATGAGGCGTTGGATCGGGCATGCGGACATGGACGCTGTGAAGAGATTGAGTCTCAGGATCCCTCCCAGAACCCGAGACGGTCATCCTGCGTGGACCCATGGGGACAGGATTACCAGACACCGAGGACCTCCTGGTGGTAGCCAATCTTGCCTCTATGCCAGGGGAGAGAGCGGACGCACTGGAACCGGAGCGAACGCGTGACGTCACAGGTGGTGTTGGTAGCTGAGCGTAACTACTCTCAGGCGGAGGGGAAGGAATTGACATTGAGAGCGTGACAGGAGGGGGTCGGTGTGTGACACCGGGGGTTTGTGAAATGTCAGTTCGGAACGCTTTTGCAAGTGGAATAGGCTGGTGAGCTGAAACAGCGGGTGAAGGCGACGGTGCCCATGAGGAAGGAGCATGTGGCGCTGGTGGTCGAAAGGGAAGAGAGGTCGAGGTGGACTGCGAAGATGAGAGTGGTGGTCGTACTCGTGCATACCTCGGGTCTGACTGAGAGGTAGATGTCTGGGATCGCACTGATCGCGAGCGAGAGACAGTGGGCTGTTGTGGGTGAAATGGTGGTGAAGCAGGAGGAGAGGGCAGCTGGATGGAGCCCGGGCGAGAAAGGGAGGATGAGCGACCCAAATTGGGGTCCATGGAGGTCAGGTTAGAGCAGAGTTTGGTTAGTTGGATGGGCGAGATAAGAAAGGTCGGACAAGTGTTTTTGGCCTGTGCTGAGATGATACGTGTGTGGGGTAGACGCCGCGGAATGGACGCTCTGTGTCAGTCAGTCAGGAAGGGAGGGAAGGCTGCATGATTGCGGTGGGAGGCTGCTGAGTTGTTCACTGAAAAGAGTCGGTGTTGCACTCCTCAGCCTCGTATTTTGCCATCGAAACGTCGACCATGTGAAGCTCAGCAAATACACATCCCGGTCCGACCTTCTTCTCGTTCTGATGCTGATTGGCATCCTACACATTCAACTCGGAGGCTCTGCACTCCCAACTCAACCTACATTTCACTCCGTCTTCACCTCCCATCCCCGGACGAGGGGCACAGCGACCAACACCCGAACACTAGCGAGAAACAAGCCTCCGACCTCGCCAAGCATTAACGGCAAGCTTTAGTGGCTTATTCGTGCCTGCAGGAGAAGTTTGTCCAGCCTACAGATGTGGAAGATGCGAATCATGAACAGACCATGATTGGCGCGGGGTCGAAATGATGAGATCTCAAAGTCATACATAGGATTATTATCATACTGCCACTCACGTCTCTACACTTGCTGCAATTAGCCGGAACTGCCATGGGTAGCACCCAGAGAACTGCAGGAGAAGAAATCAGAGGTATACTTTCAGGGATTTACATGTCCTGCCTGGTGAATGTAAGTACTGGAAAACATCGTTTCCTCGTTGCTGTGTTTTCATCACAACTTCGCCGAAATCTACGCCGAAGACCGAGTTCAGTTTACAAAAATACACTCAAAAGCTATAAAACTTACAGAAGTTGATGAGCAACTTTAGACACTTGCCACACAAAGGAAAGAGTGCGAGTCTGCCACAAGTGGCCGATATCAACTATTATAGGCGCTCTCACCTGCACAACCGAGATCATTCGTTCGTCAAATCACAAGTCTCTTCTCACTTGCCTGTTATTCTTCCGCATTGTTCGGTCTCAAATCTTCCCGGTACAATGTCCCACTTCTCCTTTTCATCGTGCGGTTTTTGTTTATCCTAGCTCACTTTCTTACAAATTCAGAATACGTTCTTGCGTACCGAGTGCATCCGTCGTGCTCACGAGACCATGTAAAAATGGCATAGAATAAGGAACAAAGTGCCACCAGCTGCTGGTGAAAAGACATGTGTCTTTATGCGCAGATGAGACTTGCAAATGGTTTAAAGTCTCTCACAAAATGACTTTGACACTCAATCCATCGCTCGTTCGCCGTTGGCACCCCAAGTTACAAACACACACCGACCTCCTCCTTCTCCTTTACCCATGAAGATCTACACCTCTCACCACCCTCCTTTTCCCATTCAAGAGGAATCCATCTTCACTTTCCTCTGTCAACGACACTTTGACAAACATCCTAGAGACAAGACAGCATACATCGATGCGGTTTCAGGGAAGAGAATCTCTCGAGGTCAATTTCGTGATTTATGTATGGAACTTGGATGGGGACTTCGTTCAGAGTTTCACAACCAAGGCGGGATTTCACTCAACAGAGGCGACACCGTCATGATATTCAGTTCTAACAGCCTCTCTTGGCCTATCATCATGTTCTCGTGTTTCGCAGCAGGTCTTAAACCCACTCTAGCCAACTCTGCTTATACACCAAGGGAAGTCGAACATCAATGGAATGATAGTACCGCAAAGGTTGTCTTGGTTCATCCGAATCTTTTGTCGGTTGCTCTGGAGATGTTCAAAGGACTTGGATTCAATGAATCTGAAGCAAAGCGGCGTATTATCATCGCCGACCCTGACTGGTCGTTACCTGACACAACGACGGGAGATTATGTGCATTTAGGAGATATTATTGGAAAAGGAAAGCTCCAGGAAGAAGAGAAGTTTGTCGGTAACCAATCCTACGAGACGACTGTTCTATGTTACTCTTCAGGGACTACTGGCAAACCTAAAGGTGTCGAGGTACGTGTTTTTTATATCTTTCTGATTGACTTTGTTCTTTTCTTTGAATGAAGAAAACCATAACTGAACGAACGCTGATCATCATCTCTCTGCTTTTGGTTTCTTTTCGGCGTTGAAACGTTGAAACATTGCAGACTACGCATTGTAACCTCACATCTCAAATCCAGATGATAGACGCTTCTTTCCTTCCTGTCATCCCGCAAGACTGTATCCTCGGAGTCCTTCCATTTTATCATGTCTATGGTATGTTCATCCGCATCTAGGTGTTCATACAGTTTATCGTATCTTGCGTCTCATCCCAAATCATGATATGCTCGATGATTCATGAACGTTTTGAATCGACTTGTTACCATTCATTGACTTGTTACCGTTCATCTATTGACATTTTGCTTTGCGGATAATCAGGTGCTATCAATCTCCTCATGTACCCATTCTTTGCCGGGATCCCAGTATGCATTCAAGTCAAATGGGACGTCAACGAGTCATGCAAAATGATTCAAAAATATTCTATCACAATCCTTCTAGGAGTTCCTCCTATATTTCTTAACCTTGCAAAATCAGACGGTACGTCTACATACCTCTGTAATCGATTCTACTCGGCCGTTGATCTTCATACATTTTTATATATATAATTAGCAACGGAAAAGTATAGTATGAAGTCATTGAGACTTTTATCAAGTGGGGCTGCACCTTTAGGAAGACCTCTAATGGAAGAATTACGGAGTAGACTCGCGAAATTAGGGTCAAATCCTTGGATATCTCAAGGTACCTTTCCCCTTCAATCCTTCTCTGTTCAATCCTCCCTGTCCTAATATCCATTCCCGTCTAATCCCTCCGATTTCTTCCCAAGTATCAGTATACTAACCATATTCAATTTATTAGGATACGGATCAACCGAAACCTCGCCCGCTTCACATATAATGAACTACGAAGATTGTTTCCGTAAATTCGGATCCGTAGGACGTTTACTTCCAAATCTTGAAGCTAGACTTGTTGTAGATGGAGAGAATTCGATAGATGCCGATGATGGGAAACCTGGTGAACTGTGGATTAGAGGTCCAACTGTTATGAAGGTTCGTTTTTTGGAATAGTTTCATCCCGATGTGGAGAGTTCCGTGACTGACTTTCTTATAGGGATACCTGAATAACCCAACCGCAACAAAGAATACGGTCACGTCGGATGGATGGTATAAAACTGGAGATGTTGCTGTAAGAGATGGAGAAGGATATTATTATATCGTCGATCGAGTAAAGGAACTCATCAAGTATAAAGGTTTCCAAGGTACAGTTCTAAATGACCTCAATATTCTGCTTCTCATTTTTTTCTTCTTATGTTGTGACCAAACAAAATCTCATAATCCCTCATTCTCTACATTTGCGTTTTACAGTTCCTCCTGCGGAGTTAGAATCAATTCTTCTTCAACATCCTGATATTGCTGATTGTGCAGTCGTTGGGATTTATTCTGAGAAACAAGTAACTGAACTTCCGAGGTGAGTTTTCATCATTTCGTTTCTTCTTCCCTTTCTCGTCTACTTTTCTTCCTTTTCTCCCATCCATCTATCCATCCATCCCGCTTCCAACATCCAAAAATGAATGACATCCTGATTCCTTCTACCCCAACCTGAAACTCACCTACATTATTACTACAGAGCATATATCGTCCACAAAAACACTAATACTCAGGGTCTATTATCCCCACTTGATACTCGCGAATTCGCAAAATCAATCCAAAAATGGGTTCAAAGTCGTGTAGCAAGACATAAATACTTACGAGGAGGTGTTTCAGTCATTGATACAATCCCGAAGAGGTTCGTTTCGTATTTCATATTTCGTCAAAACACTCTCCTCTTTATATTTTAAATTGACTGACTGAATGATTGATTCACTTGTCTTTTTTATTATTATAGTGCTGCTGGAAAGATCCTTCGTCGGGAACTTCGTGAACTTGCAAAGAAAGAACCATTAGATGCTGATGTTTTGGCTCGTCTCTAGAGTTCTGCAGACTGATTGAATTTAGGTGGACTTTTCTGCATTTCTAAATTCTAGCCTACCCGGCCATGGCCACTGAGCAGTAGGTATGCGTAACGCAATCCCGCTCGCTCTTCTTTGTTCCTTCTTGTTTTGAAATTGGATCTATACATGGGAGGATATTGTAACTTCATATATGTACTTTTATACTGCGGGAAGGCAGTAATAAGAATGAATATACCGTTTCTACGTTCAAGTTTCGATATATTCAAAAGTGTGGTTTTGAACGTAGACACTGACGAGCAGAAACATCATCACTTAGTAGAGAAGTATTGATGAAAAGATTGTTATTGAAGCAATTGCAATGACAAGACTACAGTAACATGACATGTAAGTTCAACGTCACCGCCGTCGTTTGCACTCTGTAGATTCGCATCCACACTACCTTACCCACCACGCAAAAAATCTTGACCTACATATGTAAGTAGCCTGCGAAGAAATGTGTTTTAGCATATGGTCGAAACCAACGACGAACAAAAAACCCTCAGAAGTGTCAAAAGATATGGAGCCCGCCCCACCTCAAAACAAAGAGATGGGTATCCTCCTTGAAGAAATTCAAAAAACATCATAGGGAGACAGAAGAATAGAGATCATCATCGAAAGGAAGAAATGTGCTCACCTTGAGTAAAACCAACGATTCAATAGCGAAACATTCAAGCAGAACGAGCTGCTCGGGGAGAGAAAAAATTTCATGATGATGAAAATAATCAGAAAGACCACGCCGACCGAGAGTGAGCCCCATTGAGTTGTCCATGAACTACCGCATAACTATGTCTATGAGCAACAGAGGACTAGCTCACAAACAAGCACCCGAGCAATGAGATCACTCGTATCTTTGTGAACCCATGCCTTCGCCGAGTAACCCATCCGTAAAATACCAGTCGCAGAGCTGGTCAAGAGGAGCTGTATTTCCAGATAATGAAAAACACGAGCAAATCAACCTTGACCATCCAACTACTCAAACTACCGTGCTTAGAGGTAGCCGCTTTCCGAGGGAGTAGGGACGTGACTCTGCATCTCCGGGGACTTTCCCCACAGCAAAAAGGGGAGAGCGTAAAGCTCTCTGTTCGTAAGCTGCGATAGCGATTCTTCGGTCGGAGGGGGCAGCTTCAAGTCGAGCTCAAAGCTGTGAACGAAAACCCGAAGGCAATCGTGTAAGAGAAAAAGTTAGAGCGCGTCTAGATTTTAATACTTGAGAGTTCAAAGTCCGACTCGGTTAAGTCCGATAGAGAGCCACAGTGCTTACGAGGCCTGTAGCGCCGTTCTAGTCATTGAACGTGTTCGGGCAACACCCACTGAGCGACATCACCTTTCTACCTTACACACTCACTTAGTTTCTACCTAAATCTCTCTCATGGCATCTTCGTCTTCGTCGTCGTCGTCAAAGTCGCAGCAATACCCTGGATCGTCTTACTATTGGATCAATCGTGTCCCCGCAATATTCATTTCCATCCCTCGGAAAGGTAAGGAATAACAACTCGGTCTTATTCGGAATTACTAATTCTTATATCTACAACAACAGGTACCCAATCCCCAAAGATTGACGAACGCTGCTTTACTTACTGCACGCAATCTGTTCGAGGACGTTTCGACGGCGCTGAACCTTGGTGTCGATCTTTTTGCATTCGAAGAGTATTCAATCACGAAGTTCGTCGAATCTTAAATACACCCAGTTATCTACCAATGCACGACAAACATAACATCTCACCGGAGTCGAGTAATGCTGAAGGCTCTGTCGAAATCGATGCCAAGTATCCTTTACCGCCGGAAGGTCAAAGGACACCACAATTTTTGGAAACTCTTTCAGGGAAAAAGAAAGATGGGGATGCAGAGGGATCAACTTGGAAGTCAATAGCTGGTGAGAAGCATCCGGACGAGATGAAGTACTGGAGAGAAGGATGGTATTTGTGGATGAGTGAGAGTCGGTGGGCAGCGCAAGAGAAGATGGATTTAATGATGTGCGATTTGGAGAAGCAGGCTGAGTGGCAGAAGTACAAGGAGAGGACGAATCAGGAGTGGGAAGCGCATGAGAAAGGTCTACGGATTAATGCAGATATGCCTACGGGTCATATCGCAATGGATGAACAGTCGTCAACGTCGCCGTCTGGGGTTCCTGAAGCCACGTCAACCCAAGAGCATACATCAGATCCTCGGCAGACAGACCATGGTGACTTGCATCCACTACCTCAAGCACCTTTTGCCGATTCTACGTGAGTTGAATTTTGTTCCTACGTTCTGTGATTTGTGTCTGACACGTTCATCGTAGATCTCATTCCTTACTATTACCTATACCACCAGAACTTCCTCCTATCAACGAATATATCCGCAAACTGCTTGCACCAACTCGAACGCTGCTTGACTTGACGGAAGACAGTGTACGGACAGGGGCGCAAAGACAGTTTGCGTATCGAGTGTGGGAGAAGGCGCAGACTAATGAACCCTTCATCCTCGCTCGCAACGTGTGCAGAAAGATCTATCAGACATGGAAGAACGTGGATGATGAGGATCAGGAAGGACAGAAGGGAAAGGACGCATGATATATGGTTTTTGGGACTTTCATCTCGGTATATTGTGTGCTTTTTTCTTCTTAGATTATTGACATATTTTTCGTCGTTCATTCATCTTGTATTTTTGCATAGAGTATATTCAACTGTATCACAATTCATCGCATGCCTACATACTTTAATTGAAACACCTTTATTCATTGTACTGAGCGTCTGTTTGAGTACCACAGTATACAGTACGTCAAGTTACTCAAGTCTATACGACGCCGTGGGTGTTACCTGTGACAGAATACGACCTCACCCTTCTCTCAATTCACAGTTCACAGAAGCATCTACCGGTATTCGTCCAATTGTGTCCATCTCATCCACATTGCGTTTCGCGACATCAAATTCGCAAAAAATTCGACCTGATATGGTTAGTCGGCTTTTTCGGAAGTTGTTGATGGCAAGGTCACAGACTCACAGCGTTCGTAGTGCGTCCTCAATCGAACTCTGACAAATGCAAGTAAGCTGGGAAGTTCTGTCGGCTGTGAAATGCAGACTGGTTACAGTCTTTGGCATTTTTTCTGAATTGCGAGGACAAGGATTAGAGACCAGGAGGAGAGTGTAGGGGCGCCTAATGTTTCGGACGGTCGGTAAATTACAAAAGGCAATCATTTGAAGACGGTCTCTCAACGATTTCAATACCAAGCTGCGACAAGGGAGGGGCAAAGTTGGCCTGAAATTATCCCTGGCTTCAAAACTGTAACCGGTGCCGGAAATTACTTCCATTTGTTCGTTTATAATAAAAGCCAAGAAGCTACCCCGCAGCGCTGTAGGTTCCCCACCCCCACCTTTCGTCTCGTTCTCGTCCTCGTCTCGGCCATGTCTACAATTTACACTTCTCACATTCCTTCTGTTCCTCTTCCACAGGAATCTGTATTCACTTACTTCTTCTCAACCATACAGTCAAGATACCCAGAGTCTCATCCCGCTTATATCGACGCAGAGACTGGTCTTACAATCACTCGTGGTCAAGCTCGCGACCTCGCACTTCAATTGGGATATGGAATTCGTGAAGTTTTCCCCAAGCGCGGCGGGGAACGCCTCAAGCGAGGGGATACCGTAATGATCTACAGTCCTAACAGCATCACCTGGCCTGTTATATTGTTTGGCAGCGTTGCAGCAGGATTGAAGGTAACCCTCGCAAACAGTGCTTACACCGCTCGGGAACTCGAACATCAGTGGAAGGATAGTGGTGCAAAGGTGGTCTACGTCCATCCTTCGTTGGTTCCTACTGTTCTTGAAACATTCAAACTCATTGGATTCAGTCCTGCCGAGGCAAAGCGTCGCATTATTATTGCAAACTGGGGCTTCGCGGATAAGAGTGTTCCGCAAGGCGGATACACTACGGTAGATGATTTACTTGGAAAAGGTAAATTGTCGGTGGAGGAGAAATTTTCTGGGGAGCAGGCGAAAAATGAGACTTGTTATCTGTGCTATTCATCCGGAACGACGGGCAAACCAAAAGGTGTCGAGGTGATTACTATCAACTGAAGGTCTCGTTTCTCGCATTCTGAGCTCACAAATGATTTGTTCTTTCTTTGCAGACTACTCACAGTAACATCACTTCGTTGGTGAATATTTGTGATACTCTCTATCCCCCCACCGACTACAGGAAGGATGTCATGCTTGGCGTTCTTCCATTCTACCACATCTATGGCATGTCCTCTCTCTTTCTCCGCCAAATGAATCGAATTGCTGACCGCAGCTGAAAACCCAATAGGAGCCGTGAAACTCCTTCATTTCCCTTACCTTCGTGGTACACCGGTCGTCATTATGTCCAAATTCGATCCTACTGTTTTCTGTAGATCAATTGAGAGGTATAAGGTTACATCTGCTCTCATTGTTCCTCCAATTTGCTTGGCTCTTGTTCATCATCCAGGTAAGTCCCAAGGTATCTTTGCTGATATCTCCCGTACGTAAACTCAACCGTTCTTTTCAGCGACAACCAAATTCAACATCAAGACTCTTCGTTTCCTCTTTTCAGGTGCTGCCCCATTAAGTGGTTCTTTGGTTGACGCTGTCCGTCAAAAACTCGCCTCAGTCGGTGCCAATGTCTACGTTACTCAAGGTTCGTAGTTGCCTCTTCCCAGTTCTTTGTTTCTTTGATTGATCTTAAACCTTTGACTTTTGTAGGTTACGGTTTGACTGAAACATCACCAACAACACATCTTTTGCCTCTCGAGCACTCGTTACGCAAAGTTGGAAGCATCGGTCAACTCCTTCCTAATCTTGAAGCTCGTCTCGTCAACGAAGATGACACTGATGCAAAGGAAGGCGAACCGGGTGAATTGTGGGTGCGAGGACCGACGATTATGAAGGTTCGTACTTGCCCATGTTTAGTTCATCTATTTTTTGTCGTTTGTAACTGATTCTTGTGTTTACTTGACGATAGGGATACCTCAATAATCGCGCAGCGACTGAAAACGCTATCACCCCAGACGGGTGGTTTAAGACTGGTGATATTGCCGTACGGGATAAGGAAGGGTTCTACAACATCGTTGACCGAAGAAAGGAGTTGATTAAGTACAAGGTAGGTTGCAATATCATTGTGCCTACTTCACTATGGCCTTGCGCAATCCTCATAACCTCGGTATAGGGATTCCAAGTTCCCCCAGCGGAATTGGAAGGTGTACTTCTTCAGCATCCTGATATCG
This sequence comes from Abortiporus biennis, assembly GCA_022606235.1. NCBI lineage: Eukaryota > Fungi > Basidiomycota > Agaricomycetes > Polyporales > Podoscyphaceae > Abortiporus > Abortiporus biennis. The sequence goes on from JABYQP010000042.1 coordinate 147,302, forward strand.
TAGATGCTGCTGTCATTGGAATCGATTCTGAAAAGGATGCTACCGAACTTCCAAGGTACGTTTATTTCCAATATTCCCTCGTCAGTACGATTCTTACTTCCTTTTTTTTCAATGTAGAGCGTATATCGTTCACGCTAAGGGAATCAAAGGCAAAGAAGCACAAGAGTTTGCTCAACAAGTCAAGAAATGGATGGAACAACGTGTTGCGAAACACAAGTTCTTAAGAGGTGGTGTTATCGTCATCGACGCTATCCCCAAGAGGTTCGTCATTCCTCTTCCTTCATCACCATCTAACTTATTCAAACTTTGACCACAGTGCTGCTGGTAAAATCCTCCGACGTGAATTACGCGAACGGGCAAAGATGGAGATTTTGACCGAACCAGAGTTCCAAACCACTCCTGTCAAGGCGAAGCTGTAAAAATGCACCACCTTGTCTGCATATGTTCGTGTTCGAGTGCTCTGCGTATATCCCTTCCACCTATCTTCTTTCATTTTGGGTTTTACTTGTTGAGTGTGGTTTGCTGCCCATCATTTTTACGACCTTTGTAATGTTTTGTATGCTCTAGATGATTATATCATTACTGTATAAAACCGTTCTTCTCAGTCGACAGTCTCCTCCCCGATTTTCATTCGCTTCATTATCAAGATGAGAAAGGTTCATTTCATGCTTTCATATGCCTCGGACCTCGCGTCGCGATTTGGACGAATTCTGAATGCATGATGATTATCAAACATCCGTGACGTGACACTAGACGTGGCAAAAATTCGCTGCTATTTCCGAACATAAATCCTCCTTCCATCCTCACAAAGCTACACTCGAGTGTGTCCATTACCAGCCCTTGCGATGCATACAAACAAGTACGGCTTGGGTGCGAACTACAAACCTCCCAAGAATGGTAGTATTTATACTAGAGAGGTATGTGTGGCTAGCACATTCCAACTTTCAACATATAGATCATTGTGGTCTCATTTTCGAAACGCAGGAGTGGCAAGAGTGGATCGATACTCACACACCATTTTGGCTCCTGCCTCCTATATATACCCCCAAAGGCCCTCCTCAACTCAGCGATCATCGACTTCCCTTATTCCACTTCGCAGTTCCTTTCACCGACACTCGATCTTTCGAAGCATGCAAGAGATTAGGTCTACTCTATGAATTTGAAGTTTATGAATATACGAGCCACACGGTCATAGTCGAGCGTCTTATCTCCCATATTCAGGCCAAATATCCGAGTCTCAAGCATATAGAAGTGACGAGACCATTGTCCCTCTCTGAGGAAGACTACCTCTTCTCAATAGGTGACGACATTGATATGAGACAATATTACGATCTGGATCCACAAGAGGTTTCGCGGGCTAAGAAGTATATTCAGAAGATTTTGCAAACAAATGCCAAGTTCTTATGGTATTGGGACATGGAGGAGACACCTTAGTGAGTCGCTTATTCGATATATGCATGGGAATTGTTTGCTTATTGTCCATGATTCAGTACCGGATGGCCCGCTAGTACCCATCCAAAGTTTACTCGATTTCTACCTGAAGCATTCATCGACGTTGACTCTGACTCTGATGAACCCATCTTTTACGATGATTCTGGCTCAGACACTGAAACTGAAGGTGGTTTGAGGAAGGATGAACAGGTAGTGGGCCAAAATCGCGACTAGTGTATGAGTGTGAATAGCCGGAATTCTCATTTGTATATACTTCTAAGTAATATGTACCTGTAGCTGTGTGGCCACCGTTGTGGCCTCGGAGTTGATCGAACCGTGACCTAGTAGTTTGGAACGAGTACACGTACTCGGAGTCGTCGAGTACAATATACCATCGGACTTATTAATTCTATATAATTGTTATTTCTTTTGAACCGCTGTGTGTTCAGACTACTTGCACTGGTTTCTCAGTGAGCTGAATATCATTCGTTCAATCTGCAGTACATGATGCATTGATGGTAAGGGAAGAGCAAGGATCAATCATCTGATTCATCTTCTCCCTGTTCCTCGTAGTCTGAATCATCGGAATCATCGTCATCGGAATCATCCTCGTCATCATCCTCTGAATCGTCTTCACCCTCCGCCTCATCGTCTTCGTCTCCATCCTGTTGCCTCCCTTCCTCCTCCTGCTCATTATCACTAGAGTCCTTGTGATGACGTGTACGTTTAGGCGGCGGACTTTTCTGCTCTATGTCAACAGCGATCGCTTTCCCCTTCCCTTTTCCAATTATTTCCTCCCCAAAGTTGAGTTTTTCAACCGTATTTCCTTGCGCACGTTTAGGAAGATTCCGCAAGCGTCTCTTGATGGGAGTAGAGGTGGACGGACCGCCGCCGTTTTCTGGATCCGACAAAGACAACTCGTTGAAAGGCAAGTCGATTGATACATCATCGCTTGAAACACTACGGCCCCGCTTTCTTGGACCTGGACCGACTAAAAGGTTTGAATTAGCATTGTGCACAGATTCTGTTGGACTTTCAGGTGCCTGAAGTGGAAAAATAGGTTAGTACTATAAAAAATACTGCGAATTGTCAATACTTGGCCAGCACTCACTTCGTATGATTGACGAGACAGGCTCGAGCTGCTACCATCGGAGGTAGCTTCTGAAGGAGGATGATAGGAAGCATCGTTCTCAGCTTCCACTCCCGGTGCAGTTTCTACACTTTCATGTCCATCCAATGTACCCCGAAGTGCATTGATATCGTCGATGACACCCTGAAGCAATTCTCCTCTAGCTTCTTTTAGCTTGTTTGTTCCAACTACCTGTTTAGAGAATATCCTTATAAGATTAACGTTCATCCTGAAGTGGACAATCTGCAACTCACACTTGTCAATGATAGATCCAGCTCCTCGCCTTGGCAGTTGAATGCTGGATGTGGTTGAAATCTTGCTTGGCTATCTCTTGTTGCAGTACGGAGAGCTTTTCGTAAAGGTAGGCTTAAAGCCATGTCTGATTTCCACTTATCTCCCGACTGATAGTTCTCAAACATAGGTTGCTTGTAAATGACAACATCAGGTATGAGATACTTGCGTAGACGTGTAGTCAGTTTGTGCTCTAGGTCTCGGAGGTTTTGAAGATACATCTCTTCAGAACCTTTGTAAATTTGGGGTATGTCGTTCTCGGCAGCATGTAATGTTTCTGCTGAAGCTGCTTCTCTGTGTTCGAAGTCTTTCCTCTTGAAGATCAACAACGAGAAGTAAGGCCCAACAGAGAGGATCACATGAATGTTCTTCACTTTGGGATTCAATGCGAAGATACCCCTGGCGTATGTTGTGACTTGCTCGTAACTCGCACTAAAAGTTTCATCAAATTCGAAGAGTGAAGCATCATCCCATACACGCGAGCGTAACGGTTTTGCTTCCCAGAGATAGACAAAACCAAATGGATTTGGCTGGAACGCTATAAAGTCTGGACGCTTAGCGGACATAGGTTCTGTGGCTTCTGTGGTATGTGAGTGCCATAGGAGACCAGCTTGAGGGTGAGTTGAAAGAAGCCGATAATTGTCAGTGGTGCCACCATGAGAGTGCATGATTTCTAGGATAGGAGAATACATGGCCCACTCTTGTCTGCAATTTGCATGTGCAAGCTCAGTGAGGTCAAATAATCGATTCTTGAAGTCGTACATCTAAGTCATTTTTGTTAAAAATCTAAATGCATGTAGACAATGGCCTAATTTACCTCAGCTTGTTCCTTCAATGCCTGAGACCATGGGTGAGAGAAAGAGATGGCTCTCCGACGATAATGGTGTAAATTGTCCATACTTCAGAGGGTGAGGAGAAGATATAGCAGGAACAACGAAAGATGGTGCAACTTGGTGAGGTGTAGAGTACTAAAGCTATGAGTAACGACTCCAGGATGGTAGTACTTATATCATCGTAAGAGCGGTCTCTATGTCTTGTTCTGGTTTTGTTCTAAATTTAAAAGGTATAAAATAAAGATGGAGGGTCCTCAGATAACACCACAAAGAGCCAGCCGTCGTGGAAAACAGTAGTCACGGTGAATTTCTGGGTACTGTTTGTTCCATAGAGGGATACCATTGAATGTTGGGAGGGTTGCAACGCAACCTAACAGCGTGAACACAATGACAGTGGAGAATAAGAAGTGGAGAATAAGGTCCTCCAAGAAGAACAAGGTCACCATCGTTGTTCAACGAATCAATTTTTTGTTGACAGGGTGGTCGTAAGCATGTGATTCCAGAGCTTCAGATTGCGCGCTAAACAGATGCATAAGTGGCGGCGTGGTCACAGACACTCTCTAACAAACATCAAGTTCTAATACTGAATCTTTGCCATGGAATCGATGTCGTATCGTCCTGACTCTAAACCCAAACGACCTCGAAGAGGTTCTAAAGAGGTGACTCTGGCCGCACTCTCTGGGCATGTCTCTCATAGTCTAACAATTTATCTTCGCAGGAATGGAATGAATGGGTTGCCACACATCGACCTCTACGCTCCCTCCCTCCTCCATACCGCTGCTCACCTTCAGATATGTCTGAACCAGCTCCCCAACTGCATTGGGCAATCCCTTTCACTGCCCGTCAATCCTTCGAAGCATGCAAGCGATTGGGTCTTACCCGTCGTTGGGAGTCCGCCGAAACCCATAGATTCAGATCTATCCACCTTCTAGTCGAACACATTCGGGCCACTTTTCCTTGGTTGAAAACCATCGATTACACCACCTCGTTGTTGTCTGACAGTGAATCGTTCATTCTGTCCCTCTTCACAAACAAGAGCCGCTTCCAGTATCCTATTTTACCTCTGAAGAAATTGTTGAAGACTATGAAGAATATACAAGAAATCTTGCAGACGAAAGAGAAGTTTTTATGGTATTGGAATTTCAATGAGGGACCTCGGTGAGTATTAAGCTGAACAAATTTCTGATCATTGGAACAGTTTCTCATTGTTGCACATAATGTAATAGCTCTGGGTGGCCTCCTACTACCGATCCTGAATTTGAAGCTCATCTCCCGGAAGCATTCGATGACCCAGATGACTATGACCACTTTCCATGTCCTGATAGCGACGGTTCTGACACTGAAACGGAAGACAATGTGAAGGTTCGGAGAAAGTGATTCGTCGTGAGTACTAGTCGCTGGTTAGTCAAATTATCATCTTAGCTGTCTCCGGATATCTAAATTTTACGTTCTTGGAAACCTCGCTATCTCTTGCCAAATATTAAAAGACTCGCCACTGCGATGCTGGCGTTGTGTCAGTCGGTGACCAATCACGGAGATTTTTTGTAGTAACAGGCCAGTAAATGTCATTTCAGGAAATATAGTATGTTTAGTAATTATGCATTGGATGTTTCGCTTTAGTGTGGTTTGCTCGTCGACTGTTATTTGAAGACAAATAGACTCAAGCTGGTACAGTAACATATATCAACATGAAGCCTGCGTCCTACACGTGACGTCACTTAAATTGAACAATGTGAGACGTGTTCAGGTCACGACACCGTTTCTTCTTACCTTCATCTCCCGGTTGTCTCGGTATAGGACACGGTCTGAAACGGAAGCAACTTTACTATCTGCTACTAGTGTCTAGCAGGAGGTTCTCCATCGGTAAATTTCGGACACGCTTCGCATCGTCTTTAGTTCTGCTTGGTCCAAATATCATGGAACCAATTGCGCGTTATCCAGACTGCAGACTGCATGAGGATAGTTTGCTCATCGCCGTGCAGTACTGGATGGGCTCCCACCACCGATCCCGAGATTGAGGAGTATCTCCCTGAAGCATACATCGACGACGAGGACAAATATTGGGACAAACGACTTCGTGCTCGTGCTCGTGCTCGTGCTCGCGTTCGCGCTGCTCGTCAGTCAGAGGACAAAGACGACGGTTCCATTACCGAAACGGAAGACAACGTGAAGAGAATGCCACAGCAGCAGCAGTCATTGGTCACCACGGACACTGGTCAGTCAACCCGTCATTATGGCTATTACCCGATACTTGATTCTTATATCTCCTGGAAACTTCTGTTAGCTATTGCCAGTTGATAATAACAAGGTCGCCGAACCGCGAAGCTACCACGTCGCATTGCAATCTCATGCCAGTCACAGCCAATCGTACATCTGCTATAACACAATATAAGTAGTTTTGATATTCATGTTGGCCAGGAAATATTTGATATGCTTTGCTTTTGATTGCATCGCTGATCGACGACTTCACCTTTCGAGTCAAACACAAGTACTGTCCCTAATACTCGACATTGATTCATCCTCCTAGTCACTCAGGTTCTCAGGTCCTTAACAACGCGACGAATTGAAGGTTGAATAATATTGAACGATTGGAACATCTAGCGAGAATGTATGAGAGCTATGCAACACAAGGCAGATGTTATTCTTCCGAGTACTGTGCAAGTTAGAACAGAACAATAGAAAACTCTCGCCGAGTCTTTGTGGCAAGTTTCGAATACGCGTGACGTCACGAACTCCTGAATGCTCGTGATTCTCGGTCACGTATTACAATCCGGTGTTCACCGGCCGGAAGCAGTTTGCAAAGAAAAATTCAAAATCATCAAATTGACGAAACGACCGACCCCGAACGTTCGTTTTTCCAATTGACGACCAGACTTCTCAGGCAAAGGGACAAGTTGGAGCCTGAAGCAATGAGCTCGAAAGATTTAAGGAACATTGGAACAGACTGGACTTGGTTCGTTTCTGACAGAAAGATTCTTGTTCTAGCTAACCAGCAGGAGGTCGTCTCTCCTATCCAGATTTTTCTTGATAAAACACCCTGACAAGGGTCCAAAAATCTCGTCTATCAGCACTTCTTGTAAAGAAGATCGGTCAGAAACTCAGCGTACTTTCCAACGAAGTGCACGACATGAGCCAAACATGAGCTATATGGTTGAACCATGCGGTAATCACGGTCGGCAACCTCTCATTGACTGAGCTTTGGATCGGTTTCCAAAATGATACTAAGCCGTCGTTACGCATCCACCTAGAGATACAGGGCGACCAATTGTGCCGAACGGTCTAGGAGCAAACCGCAATGGAGGCTTTTTTCTAACAAGCATATTTATACTAAGACCACTCAGGTCCGTAAATCTTCTTCCAACCCACCTCCTCTCCTCTTTCTTCTTGGCACGCTCACGTTCTCCCTATCCTCTTACCATGAAGATCTATACCTCCCACATTCCCAAGCAACCTATTCCTGAGGAGTCGGTTTTCACCAACATCTTTTCCACTCGTTTTAACAATTTTCCGTCTACCAAACCTGCTTTCATTGATGCTTCGACTGGTCGAGTTCTTACCCGTGGTGAATTGAAGGACCTTTCGTTCCAATTGGGATATGGTCTTCGATGCCAATTCCCTAGCCAAGGTGGTTATCCTCTCCAACGAGGGGATACAATCATGATTTTCAGTCCTAACAGTATCGGCTGGCCGATCATGGTTTTCGGTAGCATTGCCGCAGGATTGAAAGTCACTATGGCTAACAGCGCTTATACCCCTCGTGAACTTGAACACCAATGGAAGGATAGTGGAGCCAAGGTCGTATTCGTTCACCCGTCATTGATTAATACCGTTCACGAGTTGTTCAAACTCTTGAAACTCGATGCTTCCGAAGCGAAGAAGAGGATTATTATTGCTAACTGGGGTTTGGATCCTAGTTTGCCCACGGGAGGTTATACTCAGATTGGTGATTTGCTTGGAAAGGGTGCTTTGAAAGAGGAAGAGAAGTTCAATGGAAAGTTGGCTCGTCAAGAGACTGCTTATTTGTGCTACTCCTCGGGTACAACTGGAAAGCCTAAGGGTGTTGAGGTGAGTACAGCTCAGACCTCTTTCCAGGTACTCGTTACTCATTGTTTTTGCTATAGACCACCCATTACAACCTCGTCTCGATCCCCTCTATTATTGGACCTGTCTTTCCTCGTTCCGCGGATGGTAGCGACGTTCTGATCGGTGTACTGCCCTTCTACCATGTCTATGGTTAGGAACCATCTCATCCTTTCTTTTCTATGAAACATTGACCATGTTTTGATAGGTGCTGTCATGCTCATTCAATTCCCTCTCGCAATCGGCACACCAGTCATAATCATGCAGAAGTTTGACCCCAACCTGTTCTGTGCTTCAATTGAGAAGTACAAAGTGACGATGGCTTTAGTTGTCCCCCCTATTTGTCTCGCACTTGTTCATCACCCTGGTAAGTTCTAATATTCTACTGTCTGGGTGAAGGGATTATCTGAATAACCAACTCGGTCTAGCTACCACGAAATATAACATTAAATCATTGCGTATTTTGACTTCCGCTGCGGCACCTCTCAGCCCTAGTCTTGTTAACACCACAAGATCCAAACTAGCGTCGGTTGGCGCAGATGTTATGATCAACCAAGGTGACCATTTTCCTCGATTTCGGTTAAGTACGATTCTCAACAACTTTTTCTTTACCTCACAGGTTACGGTTTGACTGAGACTTCCCCAAGTACTCATTACCTCGAACCCCAAGATTCTTTAAAGAAGATTGGTAGCGTCGGACGTCTTCTTGCTAATGAAGAAGCTCGTCTTGTCAATGATGATGTTGACGATGCAAAGGAAGGCGAACCAGGTGAATTATGGATCAGGGGTCCTAATATCATGAAGGGATACCTTAACAACCAGGCCGCCACCAAGGATTCTATCACTCCTGATGGTTGGTTTAAGACTGGTGATGTTGCTGTTCGTGATAGTGAAGGTTACTTCTTCATTGTCGATCGTCGAAAGGAGTTGATCAAGTACAAGGTAAGCTCACCTCAATTTCAATGTGCCCTCCACCCTAGGACAATACCTAATTGCTTCGGTCTGTAGGGTTTCCAAGTTCCACCTGCTGAACTTGAAGCTGTCCTTATTCAACATCCTGAAATTGTCGACGTTGCTGTTATTGGTGTACATTCCGAGAAGGATGCCACTGAGTTGCCAAGGTACATTTTGGCTCTTCTCATGAACCTAGTTCTATCCCTTACCGTCTTATCTTACAGGGCCTACGTCGTTCACGCAAAGGGAACAAAAGGTGCTCCTGCCGACTTCCCCAAGAGGGTCCAAAAGTGGACAGAACAACGTGTTGCAAAACATAAATTCTTGCGCGGTGGTATGTTTCTCTTCCCTTCTGCGATCATCATCGAAAAACACATCCACTCACCGAAATTCATCTCATAGGTGTTGCCGTCCTTGATGCTATTCCCAAGAGTGAAGCTGGTAAAATCCTTCGTCGTGAACTTCGTGAGCGCGCGAAGAAGGAAGTTATTCCAGAGATTCGTGCCAAGCTCTAGTTTTCCTGCTTTGTTTATCGTTGGGAACAGTGGATTTCACTCACGTAGATAAAATGTTGCAATATTTGTTCAATATATAGTCACCATAATGCTCATTCTTGTACCTCCGGAGTCTGGATACACAATTTTTTTCAAGTCTGCAGTGGTGGCACCCAGTGGCAGTGGCAGTTGCCAGTAAGTACTAAGTAGATAGTCTATTTGAAATTTAGAATACAGTAAGCGTTGAAGGGCCTAGGTCTCCATAGAACTTGTCTTCGGTTATGTAATCCAGCGGTACCGTGGTTTCGGCAATAGCCGCATGGTCCATTTTCGCACTGCCGTTCACGCAGCGTTTCTTTCTTTCAGACCTCCCAACATCGCAACCAAGTCGTCCTCAGACTTTCCCCCATCCCACTTCCTGGACTCATACCCATAGCTCAGACCTTTTCGTATTGTTACCAAATGACTTCTCTACTCGACAGAATCAGTACGCCGGACTCAGTTGGACCAGTGCGCAACAAGAATCGCTCTGGAGGAACCTCACCATATGTGCGCCAGCTCCCAATCTGTCAAGAAATATTTTGTCCTTAACAGTCTCCTTGTCTCTCTTTCATTCATTCTACCTCTGTGGTCGCTTTTTCGATGATCCCTCTCGAACTGCGATATTTAACCAACTTGTCGTTGCCCTTTTTACGATATTAGAACCGTCCTCAAAGAGTTCCTAAGGGTGATGTTGATGGCGCTTGGGAACATGACCTTTATCGTGACAGTGATTCAAGGTCACTAGTTTCAAGACTGTCAAATACCAAAACATCGCCCAAGATTAATCTTTCGGCTGCTGAAAGGGCTTTAAGGGAGGCCAGAGGAGAGAAGGGTTTATCAATCAAGGGCGCTAGCGGTAGAGGCAACGTAGTTCAGGTTAGTGGATTGGCGAAGGGAACAACCGCGGAGGATGTCGCAGTAAGTAATCACTTTTTCTCTGGCTCCCTTATGCTATTCTAATAGCTTCCTATCTAGGCAATCTTCAAGAGGTGTGGCCAAATTACATCCCAAATTGTTACCGCTAGAGGTGACAGAGGCGAATCTGTCGTTGTTCGTCTCACTTTCAAAGAAGAGAAGGACGCTCAATCTGCAGTTGAGAAGTTCCATGGTCAACCAGCTGATGGACGAATTTTGAATGTGAAGATTGTTGGAGGCGTGGATGTGTCATTGAGTGGACGTCTTGGTGTGATAGCTCATGATGGTAGTGTCGATGCTCTCATTGAAGACGGACCTTCAAAAGGCGGATCGTATGTAACATCTCTTGAACACAGTCCTTATGTCTTTGCTCACTTGTTTCCTTCTCTGACTACGCAGAAAATTGCGCTCTGACGAGATTCTCGCGAAAGACTCGCGAGCCACAGTTTTGGTTGCTCCTCCTGGTACCAACCCCGCAGATTACATCCAAAGGCCTCAGCGCGGAGGCAGGGGTCGTGGTCGCGGTCGAGGTGGCCGACGTGGTGGTGGAGGTGGAGGAAACAGGATGGATATCGACTGAGCTTAACATATTAGCTATGATTTTCTTGGACTTCGTTTTTCTTTTACCTCTTTTCCCTGGTCAGGGGCTACAGTATAATATGTTGTGTATTAACGTCTTATGTTTGTTTTCTTATCGCTCTCCGCTCTCACTGGTGTAATATTCCATATGCTTCACTACCGTACGACGCTATGGATCTGTGCTGCATGCAATCTATCCTCTTCTCATTTATGACAAGTTACAAATGCGTGATTTGACTGCGTGCTGTGTTATTGAGCGTGACATCCGTGACCGTCACATGTCACGCTACGTCAATAGCCACAGGGCTGCCAGCCGCTTTGCTTGGATTTCGCGTCCCCGAATCGACTTCATTTTGCTCGTCCTCCTCCACGTCTGCCTGGGTTCATCTCCATCTCTAACTCTTTATCTACTTCATTACTATCTATTTTACTAAGTAAAGTCTTGGTTTAAATAGAGTCAATATGGGTGGTGCAGGTATGTTCAGCAAAATCATCTCAGTTCTATCTATTTCTCTGACGATACACTTTGCCTATTTTTCTTCGTCTGTCCATCTCGTCTCTACCACCTCGGATGAATGACATGAAATCATCTTTTGACTTGTATCTCAAGGCTGGCTCTTCCTTTTCGCGGTCCTTATGGCTGCTGGTCTTCTGTTTACGATGGTGTTCTTCGTACGTGGTTATCATAACTCCTCTGCCTCTCTACTTTGGAGAGCTGACATCACTTTTGACTTTCCCCATGTCGTTTTGTTCTGTTTTTCATGGTAGATCATCATGTTCTCGGACTTGGAATGCGACTATATCAATCCCATAGATCTGTGCAATAAGCTGAACCAGGTGCGTATATTATATCTCATAGACATGCTGGAATATCTTTTTAATAAGTCCTATTTTTGTTTTCTGCCCTTCTAGTTCGTGCTTCCGGAACATATAGCCCACGCCTTTCTTGCAACACTGTTTTTGTTATCGGGTCAATGGGTAGCATTCTTATTGAATGCACCTCTGTTAGCATTCAATATCAACAAGTACGTCTCGTTTACGTGTTTCTTAAATATACAACATATCTTTCTTACAACGAATCCGTATCTCTCCTCTTCCTTCCTCCGTCTTACGCCACGTTCATTCATTATAGGATACGTGGTGGAAATCATATGTACGATGCAACTGAAATCTTCCGGTCACTACCGAATCACAAGAAGGAGAGTTTCATCAAGCTTGGTTTCTATTTACTCAGCTTTTTCTACTACTTGTACAGGTATGTTCTTAGTTTGCAGCTCCCACGTATCCCGAACCATTTTCCCTCTGTTCTCTCGGTCTCGGGATTGTTTATTAACAGCGTCTATTATAGAATGATCGTCGCACTCATCGCAGACAGCGAGTAAAAAAAACTCTTACGCCCGTGGTCCTGGTTCAAATCTCACACCTTTCAAATGCACCCCATTCCATCTGTGATTTCTCTCCTCTCTACAATTTCTCTATTTCTCTCTTTCTCTCAACGACGGCATCAACACGGATTCAGACTCATTCACAACATATACGAACACCCAATTCTTCAACCTCTCTTCTCAACCGTGGTTTATTCGAAAGGAAGGCCGGGGACCGCCATCTTATCTTCTTGTATTTTGATTCGGAGAATAGGGTTTTAGGATATGTGATGTGTTAAGGAGTCGGAGGCTGAGTTGTAGTTGTATGAGGCTTGGAATTGGTGAGAGTAGGAGATTGGGAGGAAGAATTGAACGACCTTGTGATTTTTTTTTTCAGGATTTCTTTTTCTCTCTCCCCTTGTGTGTGTTTGATTGTTTGTGGCAACCAATGTTTGGACCTTTTGACCTCGCGCCCCTAACGTACTTATACTTACCTCCCTTCTTTTCTCCCCCATTTCAATGTTTGTTTTTGATACGGCCCGCATTGAATGCTTGCTCAAGATTAGTTACGGTTTATAACGATTTTTTTTTCTATCTCAATTGTTTGAGATTGTGCAGATGTGTGGTCAAGACTCAATATCATCAGTACACTAGTGAATTTGAAGCTTGAAGACGGGTGGGTTCAATAACTTTTTTTTTGGATTGTGATGCTTCCTCGATAACAGTGATTACTCTCAGACTTCGAACCTGCCTTCTTTCTTACCGACATTCGCGATCTTGGTCACATTCTTATACCCGTCTTTTTTTTTTTATCAACAACAAGGCCAGAGGACATAACGGAAATGGGCGTTGAAGGGGTAATCCGACGTCCTAAAGTCAACTTGAAACCTGGTGCAGTAGAATCATTTCTTATATTGTCTTCACAGAACACGAACACCAAGGAATTGACTATGGATCCTTTATTGTTAATGATAATGTAGGAAAAGGACGGTCTGGTGGTGATCAGTCCACCCAGCGTAGTACTGCTAGAAGTGAAGAGGACGTCGATAGCAGTGACGAGCCTGAGTCTAATGACGATGAAGCAGAGGATGATGATGATGAGGAGGAGGACGATGATGAAGGAAACTCAGGACGCCAAGTCCCACCACAGCATTCGAAATCAAAAGATAGAGATTCAACACGAATTGGAACGTTCCTACTTTGTCCAACGACAATAACCCAAGTTCTCTTGAAATCCCCAGAAGAAGAATCTTCTTCAATCCCAGGTAACGAAAATGAGTTGGAAGAAGGACCAGTATGGTGGGAAGACGAACTACTATCCCTCTCTTTCAACCTCTCTTCATTCAAATTCTCAGAGTCAAAAGACCGGTTTGAAGATCAAGACGATTGGGAAGATGCGAAACTTAGAGAAGCTATAAACTGGTATATCGAACCTTGGGGTTTAACCTACGATTCAAAAGAAGATATTCAAACACCACAAGCAAAGGTGTTTTTAGAGAATTTGAAGAATGCATTTGGAGAGGGGAAGGAGAATGGATGTGGGTATCCAAAGGTTAGAGTTAGTTTGGAGGAACCTGTGGGTGAGATTGGTGGGTATGTAAAGGTTAAGACTGGAGAGTATCCTGGTCTTTTGGATGGGTATCGTTGGTTGTCAGATGTTAGAGGATGGCCGATGGAAAAGGGAGTTCAGCAGAAGGAGAAATTCATTGAGTTGATGGAGACGGTGGTAGAAGTGACTTGCGATGTGTAGATTTTTGTTGGAATTATATAGCTACATATTTTGCAACAGTGAACTTGAAGAGTACCGTGACTATGTCATGATCGGCAACATTTGAGAGGCCTCTGATTGGACGATCAATTCAGGCACAGAATCCATTTTGAGCGAACAATGGGATGCGAAGAAACGCGAGGGTGTGTACGACGTGGCGGCTTCTTTGACTTCCAATATCTCCGCAGAACCGAAAGTACGTTGTAATCATGTTTGCGGGGTAAACAGACTCACAAATTATTCTACAGTTCAATTGAATAAATTTTTCAGACTTAAGAGCATCGTTTTGAACAAGAAAACACTTCAAACGATACAATAATGGCTGGTACGTTGGCTTCAATGTCTGAATGAATATGGAATATTGACCCGATTTGTCTTTCCTCGGTGTGTTTGTGATAGATTCTTGGGTGTTATTCTTATTCGCTCTCCTCTTCGCTGCAGGATTAGCATTTGCCACAACTTTCTTCGTAAGTATCACATGAGACAACCATCCCTGTCTCCAGCCAGCACTGTTGCCGAACTCATGAGACTCTGTTTCTTCAATCAATTAGATCGTTTATTATGCAGACCTCGAATCGGACTATATAAATCCTATGGATTTCTGCGAAACATTGAACAGAGTATGGAATCCAGTTGTTTTAACCGGGACGACACCTTTACTGACGAACATGTGTCATCACAGTTTGTCTTACCGGAGATCTATACGCACGGATTCCTTTCGGTGTTACTGTTACTATTCGGCCAATGGTCCGCTTTCGCAATCAATGCGCCTTTGGTTGCGTTCAATGTCTACAAGTACGTACTTGATATAAACCTCTCTCCCTATGCTAGAATCTAACCGGTATATAACGGTCATCAGATACTCGAATGGAGATTTGCTCTATGACCCAACAGAGATTTTCCGGAATTTACGTCGTCACAAGAAGGAATCGTTCGGAAAACTGATATTCTATTTGTTCACCTTCTTCTACTATCTATACAGGTAAGCCTGAGAGTACTCTTGGGGTGTGGTGTTAATCTTGTTTTTGCTGATATTTTCTTTATAGACTTATCGTCGCTCTCGTCTCAATTCCAAATGCTTAGCTCAAGTTGTAACGATTCTCATCACGCTCTCCAAAATGGCCTTTTTACCCCTGTCATGTACTCTTTTCAAATACTCTGCTTCTTAATACAGCGTTGTTTACATGTTGCTGTGAATGAGAGACACTGTACTGGACAGAGTGATGGTACGACTTGGATGTGATAATAATAATGACGTCTTCAACTTCAAATCATAATAGTGGAGTTACGGTGTTTCTTGCCAGCATATAACCAACATCTCTCTGCTTCTTTAGACTACCAACCTGCAATCCAATAATGTCCCCGAACAGCATCAACCTCAATCCTCTCGCCTCCCTAAAAGTATCTCGTCATTACATCCCAAGACACATCTCGATACCAAACACGTCCATCCAAAATAAACCTCTCCTCATATATCACCAAGCCTTCAACCCTTCTTCACAACTAACACCTTCAGGTATTGAAGAACATATCCAAGGAGTTGGTATGTTCATACCACAATGGCGTTACACAGTATACAGGACGACCCATTTCCATTCTACCACTCACGAACTTCTCGTTGTGTACAAAGGAAGAGCGAGATTATTATTTGGAGGAGAGGGTAATCCGGGAAAAGTGGAGGTGGAAGTGAGTAAAGGGGATGCTATTTTGATTCCGGCTGGTGTTGGACATAGGTTGTTGGAGGATAAAGAAGGAGGGTTTGAGATGGTGGGATCTTATCCTGTTGGAGCGGCGAAGTGGGATATGTGTTATGGGAAGGAAGGAGGAAGTGAGAATGCTGATGAAAGAATTTCGAAACTTGGATGGATGGATGTCGACCCATTGTATGGCAGGGAAGGACCTGCAGTAGAGAGCTGAACATTGCGAGTATCCTCACCATAATCCTATCATCTATGTATTACGACAATAAGACAGTCTGGTTAAATGATGATGAAAAGCAGTTTATTCTTGCCAAACGGTAATATAAAGATACATATTGAACGTACTGAGCAACAATAACTATCTGCTCGTAAGAACCAAAGAAATGTAGGGAACCACCGACCCATCTCCTCTGCAAGGAAATGCTTTGTAGCAGGAGAGAGATAGGGTGCTTAGAAGTCCGCAATCGTTCTTGACACGACCTGACACTCGAACGACCGCGTGAAGAATAAGGCAGTCATGAGCAACATTGGGGAAAATTTTGGTCGTGTAGCCGCACGAAGAAACAATGAATGTGAGCGTTGGGTTTATATACGGCGGTGAGTTTAGGGCAGGCTTTCGGTAATTGCCGTAGTGTTGCTCCTCGCTGATACTGGATTATGATAGAGGTTCAACTTGTTGTGAGTAGCTCTTATATGTTTTCGTGCATACTGCCCACATGAGACCGAACGATACTTCTGATTATGACCTTTCCAGGGTCCTATGTGAACGCTGAAGGCAATCAGATATGCAGGCTTCACCAGTCACCATTCAGTTCATCGTTCGTGGTCAAAGTCCTCCCCCTTTCCCAGTCGTCGTGCATCTATGCCACTCCTTATCCCCGATGATGTATATTACTGCATCCTGGACGATGTCCGAGACAAGGCAAGTTTGTCCGCTTTGGGGCAAACTTGTTATAAATGGCGTTTGATCACCAACCAGTATCTGTTCTCCTCCATAAAGGTCACTTCTCTGGATGGCCTTGACGAACTCCTGCGGATTCTGATTTCACCCTCCCCTCTGTCTGTTCGACCTGCTTACATCCTACGTCTGGACGTTGTGGAACAATCGAAGCAAAAATTGCCCTGGGTCCACAAACTCTTTTATGCACTATTTCCAAAGCTTCCAACACTACGGACTGTTGTATTTGAATCCATTCATCCCGAAGATATGATATTTCATCTTCACGGATCGTTTCCGATTCTGCAGTTCCATTCTGTGGAAAAGGTCTATCTGAAGCATTGTTGTTTCGTAAACTCGAGAGAAGTCAAGACGTTGATTAGTATGTTTCCTAACATGTTGACTCTTCTTTGCTCGCATGTGAAGTGGACACAAGACTCACAGGTTTGCCCTGTTTTGCGAGCCTCGCTTTCATCTATGTGCATTCACCAGTGCACATCACTTCAGCCTTTCGCCGTTCCATTGTGGAGCGGTCCTTCCTATGCGGAAACTTCACAACGTTTGGGTTTGCCGTTCCGTGAAGCGTTCGCTATCAGGAATATCCTTCAGACTACATTCCCGGATTCTACTCGGGCATTTATCGTTAACATCAAAGAGGACCTCTTGAATCCCCGCTCGTGTATGTTTTTAATATCACAATTTGCGAGCCCATACTCACCACACTTTGTAGGGATCATGTGGTGTACCCAAATACCTAGCCCTCAATTCACGGTCATATTCCACATTATCCCGGCGTCGTCCATCCTCGCGTCGCATCGAACAACATATCATGTTCAAAAACTTCATCTCTCAGTCGACGAGAATTTTGATCTATCGGAGATGTTGCTTGCTCTTGACTCGTACCTACTTTGCTTTCATGCATTGAACTCGATCTCTGTCAAGGCACCTGTTAGGCTTTCAGAGACTCTTGAACTCTCCCAGATAAACAAGAGAATTCTCAGCTTTTCTCATTGGAGAACTAACAAAAATCAGGATAGCACAGTTGAGGCGTCTTCAAATTGGCCAGAATGGGTGCAAGGCTATTTTGCTTAACATCCTTTCGTCCATCAGGCTGTCATCGTCATCCAACTGTACATGTCTTACTCTACGCTGAGATCATGAATATTGCTCACTTGTATATCTAATTGTATCACAATGTACCAATACATGACAAAATAGATCAAGAATCATGAGTTTTTTGCAGTTTTAGCAAGACCTTTGGCTCCTACAGCAGCAGCATCGTCGACGAACTCAACATACTTGAACTCGAACCCTCTCTCCTTCAACTGATCAAGAATCAGTTGCCTATACTTGTCCACTCCAGCCAATGATCCTCCAAAGCAAATCACTCCATCACTCGGGTCGACAGCTTTGGGTGCTCCAGGTCGTAAGACGATGCATATTTGGTCTACGAGCATGCTTGATGTCGTGCGAAGTATTTTCAAAGCTAAAGGATCGCCATCGTCGAATGCAGAGGTGAATACGAGGGGTGCGAGTTGAGATAATCGTTTCTCTCGAACTATACGTGCGTATTCTGGTAAATTGGGATCCAGGATTTGCACACCACCCGGCAATGGGTCAGGAAGGTGTATCACAGTAAGAAGTTCATAAACGTCATGAACTCCAAAGTGTTCCAAAGTTCTATCGACCAAGGTTTTCTTTCCTTCTTCTTCTAAAATCGTTTTGGGAGGAGGACCTTCGACAGAGGCTGTGTCCGAACGAGTCAAGATTTGACGAACGGCTTCTCTACCAACATGAAACCCTCCACCTTCATCGCCTAAAATCCATCCCCATCCTCCTACCCTACCCATTTCTTTCAAACTTCCATGCTCCCCTTCAACGAAACTGACCACGATTCCACCTGTTCCAGCTATGACTGTTACAGCTGAATGCACGTCTTCATGTATTTGTAGTGGTGCAGCAAGTAGATGAGCATCATTGCACACTATCAATCGAGGTCCAGGAGGTATTCCGAGTAATTCGGAGAGTGGTGGTGTGAGTTTGTCGATAGCAGCTTGACTATCTACACCAGAAACACCTAACCATGCAGCTGCGAATAAAGGAGTAGATGATGGAAGTGGAACTGGTTCAATGGACGGAGGTGAAATGCATGTCTTGAGAGCATTGCTGACTGCGGTCTTAACAGCTTCTTTGAAGTTGTCTAAACCGAGATAAGCAAAGTTGGATGGTCCGCCTAGTGCACGACCCTTGATTTCTCCAGATGAATCACAAATAACTGCAGAGGTTTTGGAACCACCACAATCGACGCAGAGGTATAAAGACATGATTATGGGTTTCTGTTTGTGTTGTGATTGTGAGTGAGGTTGAGTCGAGGTAAGGTTCTGTAGCTAGGCCTAGGAATATAAATGTGAGTCCTGTGTTATAGTTCCCAAGCCTTTAGCTTCGAGGACTATATCAGAAAAAAGCTGTTGAATCTTGGATGATTTTTCGTTATCCCGGTCAGAGGTTCCGGAGGAGCACATGGGGAGAGTTCGTCTGACTTGGAGAGATTGGGTAGAGAGGTAGTTGGTAAAGGTGAAATAACGATCTCAAGTCTTATCACCATCTCGCTTGGCTATCTTTATGGGCGCTTGCGTGGCTTTCAAAGTTTGATAGTATGAGGCTACAGACCTTGCTTAGTCTCCTCGCGTTGTCCTCCTCGTCAAAACCCAAAGGTCATGAACATCAGCTGTTCTATTCTTGAGATGCCAATATGCATATCAGATCGTCAACCACGAGATTGTGTTTTACAAAGATGTCGTCCGAGTCCGATTCAGAATCGAGACAACATACCAACATGACCCGCAACAACAGCCTTCATCTCTTATTAGAATCACATCAACCATGCAGTCGAAAATCACAGACGGAGGTCAGAGAAGCTTGGTGATTGCACCTGAGCGACTGCTTCTTTGCTTGAGCTTATAATCCCGGTAGTCACGAGTTCGAGGTCTGCAATGGTAGCACCATTTGCATCTAAATACCCGGTCTGCAGTTGAGTACAACGTGCTATTGACTAGCAGATGAAGTTATATACGCACCTAAAGACCAAAGTGTTACAACTAAATCGTTACTTCCTCTGTGATTCAGGATACCCTCGGGAAGCTAACGATATAGTCAGGCAAATGAACGACTGAAATGAACTCGAGCTAAAAGTACGTGTAACTATGACTTACCGGGAATACAGTTTGAGGACCATCTTTGGAATTGAACCTTCCGAATTGCCAACCGTTGATATAAATTACACTTCGATAGCTGCTTGATGGTGTGCGAGTGAATTGAAGAGCTACAGGAGCATCAACATTTGTTGGAATATCGAGATTGAAACTCGTCTTGTATGCCCTGATTCCTGCACTGGTGATTCCATTGAGAGGCGTGCATGATGACTGGTTGAACAAAGTGGGAGGTGCTCCAGGAAGATGACCACCTGAATAAGAGGATACATTAGAAGAGACAGCGATCATGATTCGAAGGAAGTCGCACCTTGACGTTCGACAAACAAACCACCTTCATTCAATGGACCACGTACTTTATCTGGGAAGTCTTCTCCACCAAGGTTACCTTGAATCTTCCAATGGTCAAAGTCACCACCTCCAATCAACTTGTATCCGCGAATACCTCGAGGTGTCTGCCAAGGATACAATTCCAATGTTTGCGTCAATGGGTTTCAACACGAATGCAATGAACTCAATTTCTCACCTTGAATTGGTCGTTGCCAGAATAGTCTTCTTCAAGACCTTCACTCGCTCTTAGCTACGTTCCCCACCGTTGAACGAGCTAAAAACAAGAACTCACCAGTTGTATCAACGACAACAGTGACAACATTATCTCCAGTATTCAAACTGGTCTGGTTGAACGTCCAAGTGTCTGTAGTTTGATCCGTTCCTCCACCCGAAGAATATTGGTTTGTACCTTGATTGGAACCCAGAAATTGGTCGTTGACCCAAACGCTGTATCCGAAGTTGAAACCGCTGCGTACACAATTAGCAAAAATCCGCACATGTTGAATAGAAAAAGAATTATTACCCTTGGACATTCAGCTGAACGCCGGTCGCAGTATTTCCTGTGAAGTGTCCACGAGCGATAGTGTTGCCTACAGAAAAAATCGACATTGATATACAATTGATAATGTTAGGATCACAGTCTTACCTTGATGGAAACCATATTCATCTGCATACAACACGAACTACATAAAAGAGTAAGTATAATCAGTCTGTCGTTGATATCCAAATCAACTCACTTTCCCAGCAGATGGCTGTATTGGTCTCTGAGTAGCAGTCTTGTTCGCAGTCACCCAACTGCTATCATCGAAGTTGGATTGAATTTCAGGCAGACTGTCCAAACAACTCCATTGACTAGCATCCTTTAGATTAGGAAGCGTGATAGGTTGAAGAGAGGTAATTATCGTTCCTCTCAAAGTCCCGATATTCGACTTTGTAACACGAATAGGGGAACCGTTCCATGTGACCGAGTTGACCTGAGGAGGGGCGATAATATCAATGGTGGTACTGGTGACGTTGGTATCTCCGTTAATAGCAAGGCGGGATCCCGTGATAGTTGCGTTTCGAACGAGGTAAGGTCCAAAAATGAAGACTGAAGGAACATCGGGTGCTTTGTCGTATATTGTAGACGTCGTCGAAGGAAGTTGAATATTCCAGAATGAAAGGGCAGTATGTTTGTCTGCGACGATGACTGTAGCTTTGCTGCTTATGGAGACGGAAGAGATTCCGGAAGGACTTCCTGTTATAATGACGGTGTTGTTGTTTCCGGTTCGTGCGTTGATTGACGTGGATCCAGAAACCTTGGCGGTGGATCCAGCTGCAACGTTTGACACTACTACTTCAATGGAATGTCCTGCTTGAGCGTAGAGAATGATATTATCGACACCGCCGATTGTAGACCAAGCAAAGATCTGAGCAACATCAAGTCAGCAAATCCAACGAGCTGAAATCGTGATGACGAGAAAGCTAGAGTCACCTCTGCAGTGGAGTATTGAAGCTTATGAGACCCGAATGGATACTCGGACACTAATATTTGACTCTCTCTTCCATCCAAAGTCGCACTCCCACCAAATTGAGGAACGGTTAGTTGACCTTGACTAGTATTCACGCGCAATTGGAATTGAGCAGAAGTGAGAGTCCTGAAAAACAAAAGGCATCTGTGAGCAAGGCAGCCAGAGGAGACAAGAATCCAAGGTCTGACCACGCACTTGACACTATTTTGTCGTAGAATATAGAAACCGACACCAGTAGGAGACTGAAGAACAGATGCGTATATGCCAGAATTGGTAGTGATAGATGTTCCGTTTGTAGAACTCGTTGCGATCAGGAAGTCAGGGGAAGAGTGTAGGAATGTAGCTTGTAGCTTGATTTCTGAATACTTGGGCGAGAGTGTGCGATCTTCACGAATAGGGGCTCCGTAGTCATATCTAAAGTATCCAAAATCAATATTGGTGTTATTGTTGGTCAAAGCGGTGAGGTGAGCAGGAGTGAAACGTACGAAGTGTAGACTGTGGGCTCAGCGAGATTGCCCCAATTTGTACCCCCATAAGTCATATACAAATTCTGATAACTCGTTTGAGCTGCATAGTTATTCTACAGAGAACAACGATTAATGCCACAGGATGAGCTAAGAGGTAGCCTGGCATACCTTGTACAGTACCTGATGAGTTGGAATATTGAGTGAATTTATTGGAATAAGATATAAAATAAAATACTAACATTCGCAAACTGTTCATTGGTGAGCTGGAAGCACTTGTCGTAACCGGACTAAAGTAATCAATGGACAGACTTGAGAACCAGCGACTTGGGAAAGAGAAGAAGGTCGGGAACTTACACCACCCCAAGGATCGAAGGAACCTCCTTGAAATTCACCGGAAGCCCACATTTCGTCAGGAATATATTGCTGAAATAGGAGAAATGAATATGAAAGACTCATGACAGGTGGGCAGAGAACATACTTGATGAGCGTTAGGTTCGTAATTACTGTTCACCTCCGACCAACTTGTAGGATTGGCACAGTCAAATCCTTGAGGATAGCTATCCCACATGTAAAGATCGACTCCTCCCAGCCCTTTGACAAATCGACCACCTGTATTAGCGTCATTGTGAGTCCTATTATCATGAGTTTATGATAAAAACATTAGGTTTGATTCTGGTGGAAAAGGAGGTGACACACAGAGGGACCTTCGTAATGCCATTTCCTCGCAAAGTATTCTCAATAGCTTGCATATATTCTGATCGACCCGTGTCACTTCCTGATGATGGAAAAAACTCATTCTCAGATTGAACAGCAATCACTGGACCGTCAGGATACTGTATACGAGATTGTGAACAATATGAACAAAAAGACTTCAAAGCGAACCTTTACCTGGAATGGAGCAGCGAATTTTGCAACTGAAGTCATAAATGGAGTCCAAGCTTGCGTAAAACCTGTTGCATTGGTACGTGCTTTGGCAGGATTATTCGTAAGCCATCCTGGAAAACCTCCAGCAGCTAGGGTACATTGTCAGCATTTGAACGGAATGATACAAATCTTATAGGCATACTTGTTTCGGCCTGTTGTAGCAGCGTTGGTAGAATGTTAACTCGTAGCTATGACAGTGAGATACTTGGTCACACGCACGTTAATGTAAGGCTAGACGGGAGATGTTGTGAGAAGGGATATCGATCTGAAGTATGATAGATATACGCACTCCGGGCCGGGGAACAACGAGAATGCCAACCTCTTTGGCAACTTCATACACGTCGGTATGAGATCTGAAGAAATTAAAATCGAGCGATCCTTGTTTCCCTTCTGACAAACCCCAATGATGATAGACTGAAACTGAATTGAAACCTGCAGCCTATCGACGAAGTCAGCAACTTGAAGACATTGTGGTCCAAAGTCTAAACCCTCCACTAACCTTCATTTTCTGGAACACATCACGCCAAGCAGCTTTTCCACTCGGAATCCTCCATGGATGAACTTCACCACTGAACACATACAAACGTTTGTTGTCCAGAAACAGCGAATGAGCATCAAAAGTCACTGCAGCTGAAGAGTTTCCATGGTAGAAGCCTGGTGATCCTTGTGGTACGGTGTAGCTGAAGGCACTAAGAGAAAAGGCTAACAAGCACAATGCGACCAATCTGTGAAGTGATTTCATCTTCTCGAAGGTGATCAGTACTCACCACATTGGACACGGAATCAGCTTTCTTTTATGCCTTCGTCGTGCGATGCATAAACAGATGAACCACATCTTCTTGGGAAATAACTAGCAATGTGGATGCAAGATCAGCTGCTCCTAGTCGTCACATTTAAAGGCCCGAGAATACGGCCCTAGAATCCTATCTTCCTCACGAGTTGTATGCTGTTTGAATCTTAGAGCATAGTGTTTTAACGTTGGATCCTTCGACCGCCGGCAGCTAGTTACCCTTTCTTTCAGCTCTCTCAAGCATAAGATACAGGATGTAGTCCAGTTATAAGGACAGGATGTTCTTAAGGAATATTGCACAGACTCCTGAGTTGCTGCAGGAAGTCATCGGCGCGAACTTCATCATTCCTCCATTTCTTTCGAGAATTCCGTGATTTACCACCTGAATAGATTGTAACATCAGCTGTTTTGTCATTACTGGAAGTAAACATGGAGGAATGGGGCATGTATCGCATCAACTAATTGAATTGAACGGAAGAATTCGACGCTTACTTTCCTTGAACACTCGCGAGGACAATCGGCTGATTTTCTGTGCAGATTTGAGGATTACGCACACACAAGCGAGATTCAGTAAAATTCATTTGTATCTTCTGTTTTTTGTTAAATATGTGAAAGTGGTTTGTGGTAGTGTTCAAATTCGCATCATATGTCACTGGATGTTGCCTGACAGTGTTACAGGTGACAGCACCGGGCCGGTAACGCAACGTCACATGCACCGCGTGACATCCTTGAAAATCACCGATTCTACTGCTCCACTAACTAACCCCTTCACTTCCACCTTCCACTCCCAACTCACTTTCATATTTAACATAGTAGCCGTGGTGAATTCCATAAGATGGTTGATGATTGACTGTAGTAGGTACGCAAAGACTTATTCCAAATAGTCCGAGTGCTTGAGTGACATTGACTTTCTCGAGATCATGCAAACGTTACGAAAATCCACCTGCCACTGGTGAGGATTGGAAAGAGATGAGATATACTGTGTTGCAGAAATGATATGAATGTGGATGAGAGTGACGAGAGTTTGATTTATGGATAATGAAGATGATCGATCGGGAAGTGATGCGCGGTGCATGACGGTGCATGAAACAGCGAACAACGTGGACCCATTGGCACCCACTAACCTATCTGCTACGCAACAAGCGTTTCAGCAGAAGGAAATGGAACCCGACGTTGACTGGTATCTGTTGTGTTCGTTGCGCCAGATGGACGACTAGAGAACTGAAGTGTTTGCTACGATAAATTATAGAATCAGCTTCATTGGGAGCTGAGAAACAAAACATACTTACAGTTACTTTCAACCCGGTCTTACACTATAGTTTCGACGATCTCAGCGATCTTCCGTTTGTTGATAGCGTAGAAGCCTACGATAGCGAATACGGTATGAAGTATAGCTGATATGGCTATAACGACGCTGATGATTTGTGTGGCAAGCGCAAATTGGGGTTCGGGTGTGATTTGAAGAAACAAGGTAGTGAGAAATATGAGACAGAATATCGTTGTCCTAGTATCATTATGACGGAATATAAGATCACAAGTTAGTCTGTTGAGATTCGGAAATACTCACCAGGTCATCGACGCTGCTGGTAAAGCAAGGAGTTGTGGTGCATTCAACAAGAAGCTCCTCTCCATTGAATCATCCGCTGCCTAGAGAGGATTGAGAGGTGTTCATTAGGGGAATCTCAGCAGAACGTTGGATGAATGTACGTACCTGCAACCATTGATTTCCACTCTTCAAGAATGTAATATCGCTGAAGCGATTGGCAAACACAATACAGAGCACGAATGTGCAAGCTCCGCAAGTGAGGGAAACAAGGTCTAGACATTTCAACAATGGATTATTCGCGACTTCCGGAAGCGCGAGAGCACCAACTGTCGCGCTAGGGAAGACAAGGGGTATCAGACTTGACAAAATCAAAAGAAATGTATATTCGAAGGAAAGATACTGACGCTATTGCAGCAGTCGACATGAGCCTGATAGTCAGCCACCATTCAACCATTTCTGAACTGAATTCCTCCCATTTATCTGAAGCAGAAGTGACTTCTGAATTCTCTGATTCTTGTGTCTTGCAAGCAAAGTCATTGTCTGAATCATCGACGTCCCGGCTCGTAAATGCATCTAGGTATCGGCGAGTCCCAGCAGCCAACGATAACAACACGAGAGATTCATAAAGAATCACGACGGAGGTTATGAAGGTATGATATAAGAAAATAAAGTGGTGGCATGGGAGCAATGATGTGCATTCTACGCATGAAGAGTTGATCGTTCGATCTTCTACGGCGGAACCCGTTAGGAATATGCCAAATTATAATATACTCACCTGTGCTCATGATCGACTGGTTGATATCGTAGTTTGTATGCTTGGATTTGCAAGTCTGGAGTCGTCGAGCCAGATGTTTCGTTGCGAGTTAAGGAAGTAGTCTGAGTGGGTAGTAAAGCATATGCCCTTTTCTTTTCTTATAGACGTACCCAGGACATCCTTTGACTCATGCGCATGAGAGAATCTCCATACAAATCTGGTAGATACACAGAGGTATACCAGGGACAACGATTATCTTGGTAAATCGTTGTCTTGATTAGACGCCGTGGAGACCCTGAACATGTCGAATTCTTTCTCAATACAGGTCCTCGATGCATGCTGTACAAGCTCTAGGATATTTATGACTCGAGCGAGGTTCTTGCACGTGAAAAAGAGGCAGGGAGTTCTAACAGGATGAACCTGCGGGGAACTAAGATTCATCACAATACTCGGCGAAGACAATGGGACACTTACACGGAAGTGTTAGCCAATCCATCCCCTATTGCTTAAAACTCTAACCTGGCAAATTTGCTTCCACTCATATGTTTCTTTGATCAATGATATCGCGTATTGATTCCTTCTAGTTGTACTGAAGTATACATGAGATTGAGAAAAAGTCCTTTGCAATGTTGAAGCGATGCAAACGAATGCTACTGTACACTATCTTCCTGTATCTGTTTGGCTATGAGTTCCAATACATAACATGAAGCACGTAGATGACATACCCAAATTCCTGCCGACAACACACCCATTACCAAGCAGAAGGTCTTGCCCTCAATCCATTCCGAAAACCGTACACCAACGGAAGACGTCTTGTGGGTGGTGTTTCACCCACAAAGACATAATCGAGATCGTCGTCGTCGTCATGTGCAATCTCATCAATTGGCCGAAAGCATCCCTGACCGTCGACTGAAGTCGTGGTAGCCCAACCCCTGTCACCAACAAGTATTCTTGGTCTCAAATGAATGATCGTGTTTCGCGTAGGGTGTGCAGCCTCCGTAGTCGACAATGTGGGAAGTGATTTCACTTCGGTGGATTCGCTCACTTCGGGAAATAACATCATGGCCAGGTCTCCTATGAAGGCCGGTTCAGAAAGGTCCAAACTGGACCCTAATGAAGCCATTGACAACTTGTCGGGGATGATTACAGGGAGGATGTAGGATCTGCGGTGTCATCTGCTTGTGAGTGATCTGACATACCCCTTGTAGATGAGTTGGTATCATTCGGAGGTGGATGAGGAGGCTGATTGATGTCTGGAGAAGGTCCATTGGGAATCGGAGGGTCTGAAGGTGGTTGAGATGGTGGTGTACCGCAATGAGGATCGTCAAACCTCGTAAGTGGTAAACAGTGATGGTTTGAGGCCATGGATAGACGGATAAAGGAGAATAACGCGAAAATTATATAAGACACAGTGATAACGAGCATGACGGGGCCCATTATTTGCATCGGGAGTGAGAGCGTAGGGTTGGAATCGTTTGCAGGTGGTTCAGTTCCGATCGCTAGGAATAATAAGACCAGGTAGGTCATGAAGATGACAATTGACCTGTGAAGGAAAAGAACAAGCATCAGAATGGCGGTCGATACAGTGCCGGTACGTATGTTACGCACCACAACGTCCAAGCCAATGGTATGGCTACCAGATGCATCGGACTGAGGAATCGGAAATGCTTGGACTCTTGAGCATTCTGCATGATATTGAGTTGTATTGCGAAGTCCAATCAGTACTATGAATAGAATGGTACGAGACACCCATTGACCTTTATCCAACTCCATTTTTGATCAGACGTCTTGACAATGTGAAGTGTGTAGTGTCCAAAGAAACTGGTAACGAGTACACATTCTACACCATACACAATGGTTAGAAGTCCCATGAACACGATGATAGGCGATGCTTGTCCAGGACTGGAGGAGAGCAGCCCGACGACACCCCTGGGAATAGACGAGCGTGAGCGAGGACCTACCAAACCGGACTCTCAACTCACGCTAGGATGAACGTCATTACAGTCAAAATTGCTCTGACCTCCGTCTTGTGTTGTGCCGCGAACGACTCCCATAGTTTACAGACCTCTTCATCGGTCGCCGTGTTGAGGTCGGCGGCAAGTACAGCTTTGAGCACGGGCCGGTAGGGGAGATTGAAGAGGATGGCTTCATCGTAGAGAGTGGTGAGCGCCAAGAGTAGATAATGCCATGTCGTTCTAAGCAACGTGGGGGAAGGTCTATTGTCGTGAATGGTCATGCCGAGTGAGGAGGAGGAATGCTTGAGGAGAGGGTGAGTTTCTGCACTGAGGCTCACGAAATCTTGAAGACATACCGAAAGAATGATCTCGATAGCAACTCCTAGCACAACGTCGAGGGGTGATATTCACTGAGATGGGTGAGGGAAGGGAGAGAGGGGATGAAAGTATGGGGAGATTTCTGCACCTCCGACCTAGTATTTCTGAGCAACATAGGTACTATAGCCTAATTAATGAGATTTGCTGAATATTTCATGAGTGAAACCCAACCCTACTGGGGATATCGACTCGGTATTGTCCGACTAGACGCCGCAGGGTCCTACCTTAGCAAGACTGTATTTACCACAAAGTCGACGACATATACGAGTGCACTTGAGGGAGAGCACATCGGGAATTGAAGGCAAAAATCGTTGAGTATATGCATGGAGGTTGTGGTTGAGATCAAGGTTGTCATAATCGAATACCGCCAAAGCGACGATCGATCCATCAATTATGGGAATCACGTGACGGTGCAGACGCCGAGGTTGGACCTTTCAAGTTGAAGGTATTGTACCCTCTTATCCTCCTCCACTCTGAGCCTTCTGAATCACACTACGCTTGTGACCTATGTATATCATCACGAATTGAGTGTACACAGGAAAAATAATTTAATATCGACGGTGGGTATAAGCTCAATATACTACAACAAGTAGGGTATCATCATTCCTCGAGGCTCTCGATAGTCACAACAGCGTCGGTGTATACTCATCTCTATCTAATTCCCCATCGATTGTAACCTTGGTCTCAATTTCGTCATATGTGGTGAAAGTGAAAGAGGAAGGACGTTTGGGGATGAGTGAGCAGAAGATGTACGGCTGTGGTAACTTGGAGGGGAGGAGCAGAAGCTCTGTGGTGGTGATGGATCTGGCGTCGGAGCAGTCGTGATATCGTTCTGTGAATGTGCTAATGGAGGTTTTGCGGCCTTGGGACTGAACGTCGGTCGATGTGGTTGTGGGACGGGGAAAGAAACTGCATGTGTCGTCGTCGTCGACGGAAGATCTGCATCTTGTATGACATACAGACCCAGGGAATTTTCACCAATGTCAGCGACTGTAAGAGGAAGGCTATCGTTGTTCGTCATCGTGGTAATGCGGGAAAAGTGCCATGAACACCACGAGAGATAACTTGCTGTCCAACCTAGCCAAGTGACGCCGATGATAGAGAGCGGAAGGGGAAGATGGGAGATTGAAGTGTCTCCGATGGGATCAAACCCTAGGGTGTATACGAGGAGGAATCCCATGAAGAATATAATGGACCTATTCAAGTTAGCAGAAGGCTGTCAATGGAAGATGCAAAATTAACAGATAAATCATGCCTACCATGATGTCCAAGCAAAAGGGATCGCAGCGAGGTGCAAGATATCTGAAAACCTCGAAGACATGCTGTTTTGCACATTCTACAAATAAATAGTATCAGATGTGCAACTTTACTTTTGTAATAGACAGAGTAAATCAACTTACCTCGATGAAATTCCGCTTAGCTTCCACTTTCTTTCCTGTCCTCTCCAGACAAACAGTGTAAAAAGTCGCCACAAAGGCAAACTCCAATGCGTAGATAACTGGGATTGTGCCAGATACCAACATGAAGGAAGACGATTGACCAGTGTTGGACGCGATGAGACCGACACTAGCTCTGACATCATGACAACCGGAGCCTCAACGTCTGGCAATCTCATCAATGAAACGATGGGCTCACCCGAGAACCAAAGTCGATAATCCCGCCAGCATTTTCAACTCTTGGTCCATATAAACGGTGAAGACATCCCATACTTGATCAATCTCGACTTCGGAGGCGATTGATAGATCAAGGACAAGCAGGGGATTGAGGATAGAAGAGTACCATGACTTTGGCAAGTTAATCAAAACGAATGCCTCGAAACTAGTACAGAATACTCCAACCAAGAGGTCAAGCGTACGCTGCATGACCGTCTTGGTGGGAGCAGCAGTACTATCATCTGTCTTGTGAGACATCGAATCTGAATAGGTCCAATGGTTTAGAATACCTATAATCGTAGGACAAAAAACGGACTCACAGTAAAGCGAAGGGGATGTGATTTATGCAGAGGGCGGGGGGTGGGATGCTATAGGAGGGTCAACTCGCAGACCTACTTGAGAGAGAGACGACAAGGAAGCACCAGGGTAACCCACCCTTGGGGTAGACGAATGAGTCCACAAACACCCGCACACATTCACGAATCAAGATCCGACCTATGTCATGGTCAATGCTGGTATAATTAGAACCTAGATCTTACTTGCAGCAAAGCCATGTTTTCAAGAATTCCAAGTTTCTTTGAGGATTCTCCGAAAAAAGAACGTATGCAGCCACTAGGTGTTCCTTCAGTGGGAACCACTTCAACCAAGTGTGGTTAGATCCTAGAAGTGTTGTCTAATTTTGAACTGCAAATGTCAGAAACTTCAGAGAGCACATGCGCATGCATGACTGACTCACAGACATATGATTAAAGAAGAAGAGAGGAACGCCACAGGCGCGCACGAACCAGTCATTCAAGTTCTAAAGTTCTAAATGTCTTTCTCTTTGGCTTTTAGATGCGAAATTGAAGTCGAAATTGAATATTGATGGTTCATTTACCTTTACCTTAACCTTTATGAATCCTTGAAAACAGTAGACCCCCACCTCGTTCGCTAGCTTCAACGAAAAGAGAAATTCGAAATCTATCCTCCCTCCCTTAGTACGCAGTTTGCAGAGCTGTGCTTCGGAGTCCTACTAGTGGTCGAGGTCCTCTACCTTTTGCTTTGCAGGTGAGAAGCTCCTTCTTGGTCGAGAACCACTTTCAAATCGTGCACTTGGGTTGAAAAAGCAAAGTGAGCACCAGTAAGTTGGTGAGGAAGAGACTGACCTCAGTTCGGCGATGGATTAAGCTCCGGATTCTGAAGGACCCCGCATGACTAGGCAGCATGTCGACTCATAAACAAAAGACTTCCTTGGCAAGAATTCGAATGCAGCGCCCAAAAAACGAATTCAGAAATTCGACAGATTTAGATCCTAGTATCTGAGGTAAACCACAGTGCATTGCGGATATGTTTAGAGCAAGTTACAGAGTATACATCTAGCGAGACGTGCGATGCTTTGAGTATACGGAGGTAAGGTCCGAAACTAGAAAGCGAGAACGATAGCAGGTGGATGACAGAGTCAACACAGAGACAAGAACAACGTGTTGAGAGACATTGAGAACGAGAACTTGTTGCTGTAGCAAGAGCTCAAGGAGTAAACCGAGCTCATTGTATGACAAGTCAACATGGGAGTGGTAGGGAAGACGTTGTGAGTTGGATGAAGCCGCCGAAAGGGGGCGGGTGATGACAAGATGAGCTGGAGCCATTGAAGGTACACTTGTTGAACGACACAGCGTCCATGGAGTGAACTAGGCTGAATGCAAGGCGACAGGATGGTAGGGAAGATGCGGGTCGAATGGGAATTGTGTGAATCCGCCTCAAGAGGCAGGGTAATGACAATATGAGCTGGAACCATTGAAGGTCGTATCGTTGTTGAATGATACAAACAGCGTCCATGAAGAATGCTAGGACGGCAGAACAACAAGATGGGATGGGGATTAAGTGAATCCGCCTGATAGGCGGGGTAATGACAAAATAAAGTAGTACCATCACAAGGATAGTCGTTGAATGTCACAAACAGTATCCCAGACTAATTGCGGGACAACAGGAATGCGATGAAAGATGTTGCGTGGATTGAAGTGCAAGTGGATGAATCCGTCCAGAAAGGCCGGGTAATGACAAAATAAAGTAAGAGTGACTAGAAAGAGATGCAAGTGTGATAAAAGCCCGAGTGATGTGTGTGACCAGTGACCGAGAAAGATGAAGATGCCAAAGACGTATTAATGATGGCAATGCCTGTGAAGATGCACGTGAAGTTGTCTTCGTACTTGGTATGGTGGCCTCCTTCGAGGTGCGCAGCTCGATGTTGGTGCGGGAGGTGGAAACGGAGGCTGTGGACCATCTGTTACCTTCGAAGTCGATGGAAGAGACGGTTGTGGCATGTTAACCCTACCCATGACCTGACTTGGACCGTACGGTCTGACATCCATCATAGTCAAAGGAAGACTAATATCGTCTGTCTGTGCGGAGAGATGAGAGAAGTTGTAGGAGCACCATGTCAAGTAGGACACAGTCCAACTGAACCAAACAACAGTGATAACGGATAATGCAAGAGGGAGATGACTGGTTGGATTCTCTATGTCGGAACCGAGTCCCAATGTGTATACGACAAGGAACCCCATGAGCGAAACGATCGACCTTCACCCCCGTATTCGTTAGTTGACACCAGTCATCGCGGGGACTACAAACAAAGGTACTTACCATGTTGCCCAAGCAAAAGGAGCTGCGATAATATGAGAAACATTCGAAAACCTCAAGATCATCCCCCTTTGCGAATTCTGTGCAATTTATCAAGATATATAAGACATCGAGATTTTAACATATACGATATCGACTTACTTTGATGAAATTTCGCTTTGCCTCTGAATCCCTCCCAATCCTCTTCATGCAAACACTGTAGAAAGCCGCAATTGAAGCGAACTCCAATGTATAGATAATTGGTAGTATTCCAGACACAAAGATGTAAGGGGATGCCTGACCATTGTCAGATGACAATAGGCCAACACTAGCACTAGCGGGAAAGCATGCACTATTACTTCCTATCGCAAGTATAAGCGACAGGAACAGACTCACCCGAGGACCAAGGTGGATAACCCGGCCAACATCTTCAGTTCAACATGAAGACATGCAGTAAAAGCTTCCCAAACTTCATCAACTTCCGTATCAGAGACAACCGACAAATCGAGGACGAGAAGAGGTTGGAGGATAGCCAGGTACCATGAACGCGGCAAATTGACTAGAACGATTAACTCGAAAGCGGTGCAGAATGCTTTAACGAGACGATTCATAGAGTTTTGCATGATCATCTTGCGAATGGAGATAGGTGCATTGGTGATATTGTGAGTCTTGCGAGACATCGGACCTGAATTGTCTCGAAGGATTTAGAAGAGAGGGGACGATGGAAAGCAGTGAGTCGGACTCACCGGGAATGAAAAGGAGGTATGTAAACAAAGAGTATTACAAACTCACAAACTTGACAAGCACGATGCGACCTCCAACGGAGATCCGACTAAGAGACACTTGAGAGAATCTTTTGGACCATGAACATAGATCTTTATATATACCTACAGTAGGACCCTTAACATGTGTAAGTCGAGTGTCAGTGACTGTATTATTTGGACTTGTCTTGTCGTCCAATCGATGAAGTGCTCTCCAAAATTCGAGGAGGATTCTCGGAAAAGCAATTCTGAAAACTGTAAAAACAGCTATATTGCTCTATTGAGACATATTGTAAGTATACTTGGTGTTTGTCTTTAGCGAAGGCTGCGCTTCGAAGCCTTCAGGGTCTATCCATGACTCCCTCATGCAAGTTATTGTTATTCTAGAGGTTCTGAAGAGCAAGTGGATGAGCAGGGGTTTTCGACAGTCAGGTCAAGATGAGAGAAGGTACCATGGCATACGAAGAGGATTGTCATGGCGGAGAGTAGGAGGGGAAGAGACTTCAAGCTTTCATGTCGATCGTATCTGCCGCCGGTATGTGGGGAAGGACCTTACATCGTTCGCTAGAAGTTAGAACAACCTTGTCTGGGACGGGGGTATTATCATCGGTCCGTATATCCTTCATGACACAGTTTCCGGAGTCCTTCCACTGTGCCTAAGGTCCTCACAGCCCAGCCTACATTCACTTCTGAGCGACATGACGGGTAGGACCTACTCACGACCGTTGTACACTACTCCTCTACGAGCACATCTTGAAAAGTATCTTGCTTGAAGCTTGAATTACAACCCACAACTGCACGAACTCTTCGGTGATAAGAGTGTTGGTTTGATTAAAATTGGACGGTGGCCGCTGTATGAGGAAGACAAGGACGGTGCACGGAAAGATGATATATGTGAGTGAAGATTGGACAAGATATGGGGGGTGTAGAAAGGGATAAAACGTTACAGTTCGTAAGATAAGACAAGATGATAGCATGAGAAGATGAGAGGAGAGAGGGGCTTCTGAGGGACGGGACAGTTAGGTGAGCAATAAAGTAAAGGTATCAACAATATAGTAAGATCCAAAAGAGCAAGGATAGCAGAGAGAACACAACAGAGAAGATCAGAGCACAAGAATTAGATGGACAGAGCGAGAGAGGTGAGCAAAGCAGGTGTGAGAGTATCAAGAAGGGAACCAAAAGCCAGATGAAGGTGCAATGCATACCAACAAACATCACCGAGTCCCACAAAATATTGAACAACCAGTCGCCTCGAAACAAGAACAACCATTGTCATTAAAGACAGCCGATCGAACTTGCAACCAGGAAAAAGGTCCAAGAGATTGGGGAGGCTCGAATTTTGTCTGGATGGCATGGACGTCTAGTCCGTTGATCACACCTGTGCAGTACTAATACGGCGAAGGGGAGACCGAGGTACAGCGTTAGGGATGCCTCTGAAGAACTCAATCGAAGTGATTGCAAAGCTCGCAATAGCGAACACCATGACAATCAACCAGATTGAAAGCAACAGTGACAACTTGTGCGAATCTTCGGGGTGGCCTTGATGATCGGTGTGATTGTCGCTGACTTGGAGGAATATAAAGCTTATCCAAAATACAGCGGCCCTAGAAAAGAGAAGTGATAAACATAAGGTTAAAAGGATAATAGTGAATATAATGTGAGGCTATGCGTACCATACAAACAAGGAAATGGGTACGACAAACAGATCCTTTGCCTGAAAACGGGGAGTGGCGCATTCTTCGAGATACTCTGCACCCTATGATGAGAGGAAAGATGGGTAACCAGGGGTAAGAGATTGGAGGCGAACCAAGGAAGTGCAGCGACTACACACCTTGACCCAAAATACTGCGTCTTCCGTCGTTTCGTACTTGTATAGGATGATATGGTACCAAACAGATGTAAGAACGCCAACCATGCTAATTGCCACAGTGAAGATGAAGAAGCATATCGTGCCTACTTCATGAAAGTCTGAGTGCCTGTATAATGTAACGGCGGCGCTGGAAGGTGGTCAACGTGAGTGCGCCACTCATATTCTTACTATCCCGCTCAATGAGGAAAAGCTCACATTGTCATCACAATGCACCCGAAATCGACAATGAATAACTCCAAATGGAATCTCCGTTTGAATCCCACCCATGCAGAGGGTACCACTCGACCATTTGGTATTCCAAGTTCCTTTAGTGCATAGAACTGCTGGGTAACCAGCAAGGCGTCGACTTGTAGGAACCCTGCGTTATAAATAAGAGCCATTGTGATTAAACGGATAATGTAGTTATTCATGTTGCATAGGAACACGTCGCAGCGGGCTAAACAGAATTCGACAAAAGGGTGCGGCGATGTTCGAGGAACGGTCCCTCCGTTGTCTACATTGGCGCAAATGGTTTATTAGCGGTCCGCCTTTGTTATTCAGATCAAGAGAAACACATACTAGTTGGTGCGTCCATGGTAGAAGAGATGCGGAGACAAGGCAAGGATATGTAAAGAGAGCGCAGGGTGCAGTCGATTTCCAGATATGTGACCAAATGCAGAAAGCGCCCCAAGAGACACTGCCTTGATTTTGATTTTTTCCGACATTTCTACTGAGGTTACTTGAATCCAATACGTCTAAATATTCAGTACGCAAACCATTTTAAAGGTTGCTGGTGAATGAGAGGACGACGGTGCCATATCTGTGATGGGAACGGAGGAAAACAAGATGGGGGAAAAGGGAGCGATGAGATGACTTAGGCATGGCATTATAAGCATGTAACTGGAGGTATCCTCGGAGAAAGCTAGGTAGTCTTTGTTCTGTATAGAAGAATGTGCATGTGGTAAACGCGTATTGTGCACGATTTCGAGGATGACAGCACGCGAACAGGGTTCGATATGATAGTATTGCCCCAGAATATATATCAGTACAATACTGTGAGAAACACCGAGATATATTGGCAGGTCGACATCAGAACTAGTGTACAAGTATGTGTTCAGCAGATAATGTTGAGAAACAAGCAGCAAGTCCAGTTGATTGTAACAAAAAGAAAACAATGGCAGGTGAAGTCGAAGTTCGGCTTGACAACGATTTATGCCACGTTGTCCATGTGCACGTGATCTTGTTTATTGTACTCAGTTTCAATCTCCGCCACACATATAAGGCAGGCTGGAGTGCCGTGGCTCCACCCAGAAACGCTTTGTAACCTAACCTCGACCATCCTCGATTTTTCTCCGCCCAGTATGCGCCAGCACAAATACCAATCAGCAGAACGCAAAATTCGTAGTCACTCATCGTCCACATCGGTTCACCGAATTAAACGCGTCGCGTCCCAAGAAATCAAGCGTCAACGCATCAAGAAACAGTACCATCGACATATCCAATCACAACACGTCCATACACACAAACTTGGTGATCATTTTATTGTCCACCCTCATACCCCAGCAATCATCCGTCATCATCAACAGCATCAATCTAGGTTCCACGCTATCAAAACTATGCACAAGGTCGTCAAGGAAAAACGAGAACAGTGGGCGAGTATAGCGGAGGAGACACAGCGAATTGTCTTGGGTGATGGCAAGTACGTTGAAGAGCGCCATTATTCTAATCCTCCTGTTGTTTCTTCCGCTGTTACTCAATTCTATGACAAAGGATTACCCACATATCCATTCGCTAGCGGCGATTCAAACTCGAATGTCGCTACCAACATCCATCGCGTCGAGCACGATATTTTCATGGAAATTCAGCTTTGTCGTCAGGGTACGATTTTCTACCCTCACTTCTCCCAGTCACTCGCACAATGGGCCAGCACTACTCCACGTACTTTTTCACAGGGACACTCGACCAAGATCGAGTTCTTGCGTTGTTCAACATTGCGGGCTGCGCAACATTACTCTCTTCCTCAACCTTCCTCCTTTCCTCCTACCCCCTCGGCCAGAGTTGGTGTTTTGTCTTCGGCTTCGCCAAAGAAACCCGGAGGAGGGTTCCTCCATGGCGGAGACGAACAAGAAGAACGCATCGTCCGCCTCAGTACCTTACTGTCCTCCCTCACATCCCCACTTGCTAAATCTTTCTACGATGAACATCGTACATCTAACTCTGAAGACGGGGGTAGCGGCTTACACGATCACGCTATCCTCTTTTCCCCAGGTGTTGTCGTATTCCGCTCTGAGCCGGAGGAAGAAGCAAGGAGTCAAGACCAGATAGGTGGGAGGTTTTTTGGAACGGAAGAGAGGTACAGTGTGGATATTGTTTCTGTCTCTCCTGTTAATGCTGCTGCTGTCCGTCAAAAGTTTACTATTCTACCTGAAGAGAAGGATATTTTTGAAGAAGGGATGAAGGGGGCTATGAAGGAAAGAATGGCAAGGGCTCTACGTGTCTTTGAAGACCAAGGCAACAAGACTTTGATCCTTGGTGCCTTCGGATCAGGGTCTTGTGAGAACAGAGTTGAAGATGTAGCAGAGATATGGGCAGAACTTCTAGTGTGTGGAGATAGGGGAAGCGAGGAAGTAAGCGGGAAGGGAAGATTTAAAGATGTTTTCGACAGGATCGTTTTTGCTGTTCCGGGAAAACATTTCGAGAAGTTCAAGAAAGCCTTCGAAATGAGAGTTTTCGAGGCTGAAGTTGAAGAAGCTGCGTCAAGCGAAAGTGATGACGAGTGAGTTCTCTCTTGTTCTTGCTCGTTGTTCGAATACCCCTCTTTGTTCTTGTATTTCTATCCTCTTTTCCTATCATCGCAAACCCAATACTACATTGTCGTTGATCGGCACGTTACGATGCTATTCACTTTCCGTTCGGTTATTCGATTATCTTCTATTGTTTAACCTATTTATCAACTTCGAATTCCATCCTTCTTCTTTGTCTGTTTGTATCTATATCTCTCTTTGTCTTCTTTCTTCCTTCAAAGCAAAGCCTATTGTATGCACTATGACTTTTCGCAGGCTCTCTGATACACTTAGATTGTATTCGTATGTACTCGTACAACGCTGTATGATTAGGTTCTTAATATACCCCAAGCCCTCACAACCTCTATACGTGAGTCGTGTGAACATGAAACAAGACTGAGGACAGTTGAACGAAGACTTGGAAGAGTAGCTAAACCGAGAGCACGTAGAATGGGTGCCGGTACCACTAACTACCAAGGAATAGGTGTGCCCTCATTTGATAGAAATAAAACAGTATCGGAGAACTTGGTTTCCTCGATTACCTTGACAATCCCGATCGCACTCTCTTCGACACTAATAGGTGGTTTTGGCATCGACTTCTTGAGGACTTCATAGCCATCCAAACCCATATCAGTAGCCACCCAACCAGGATGTATCAAAATCGTAGTGATTCCTTCATTTTGATACACCTTTCCCCATCTGCGTGCAAGCCTGAATAACGAAGAATTAGCTATAACCCACAGTAGACTGATGGAAAATTAAATGTTGAGGGATGACATACATATTCACGCCTGCCTTAGTGACAGCATATGTAAGACCAACAGCTGGATATTGAGGAGCCAATTCAAGAGAACCTGCAACTGAAGAAATTACAATGATTTTCTTGTGGGTACTCTTGGAGACCAAAGGTTTGAATACGCGGAGTATTTCTAAGACGGCGACAATATTGATTCGTAGTTCCTCCATGAATTCGGTTGTATCGCTACCGCGACGAACGTTACAATTAGCAATCACTTTGAAAAGTCAAAATACGAAATACCGAAGCTTACATTTCATCGACGGTAGCAAGAACATTGCTAAGTATGGCGGCGTTATTGATGAGTACATCTAATCCTCCAGGAAGAAGTTTCTCCGCATCTTCTGCAGCTTTCTTGATATCTTCTGGTTTCGAGACGTCAAGCGTGAGGGTGATCAATCGCTTGTTGTCAGGATATTGTTCACGAAGCTCTTGAAGACCTTTGGAAGAAGATGGGTTTCGTGCAGTGGCAATCACTTGGTTTTCGGGGTTCTTGAGCTGTAGACCACAGTATGTTAATATATTGAATCAGTACTGCGACGATGATGATCACGAACGAGTTGTTGAACGAGACCAAGGCCTATGCCTCTGCTAGCTCCAGTGATCAAGTATGAAGGCATGATTTCCAAGATAAGTTCGAATTAGACGTTTTTCAGGATATCTATCCAGGTCGTTGTATTGAATTTTGAGAAGAAATCCTTGCATCTTTATATAGCCAACAGTTGAAGACCTCCAGTTGACCTTGAAGTGCTTTTGGTGCTTTGTAAGACATAAAGCATTCCGAGTCGAGGTCTGTAGTATACGTACTTTCGAACAATGTTGAGTGGGGTAAAGGACCTTTGTAAGCACGATCTTCAAGAAACAGTTACCTGTTTCGTATAAGAACAGGATGGCGAGACAAAACCATTGGGTTTAGGGGTTTAGGAGTTTGTCCTGAATTTCTTGAAGATGTCGTAGTCAGCAAAAAATGGATTCGAGTGAAGATAAATATTACAAATGTACTCGTAGGATGGTGATAGCAAGAATAGTTGTGCGATCATGACGATAGATGAGGATTATATGCTATAACCAAACTGTATGCGATATCGTTGAACGATGAGGTTGAAGGTGTAATCGTTCTGTTTCCTTCAGGCTATAGCTACGACAGTCGACGTCGACGTCCATGTGAAAGCGTATTATTCCGTTGAGAGAGCCGATTCAGAACACAGGGTAGGAAGACGAGGTGAGTGAGAATATTAGAATTTTTAAAGGTTTCTGAATAGTTTTGCGAACTCGCAAGACCGTCTTGCAGGACAGGGTGAATGAGACATGAGCGAAAGTACTGATCGGCAATTTGCCAGTCAGTCAACACGTGGATACCAAACGCTTCAACGTGAACAACTGCTAACTTGAATAATGACCTCTATCAGTGATAAGATCACCATTTGCACTTGAACAATATTCTGAATATTACAGTCAGGAACCGGAATCTAAGAGATATAAGTAGTATATACTACATATCGTGGTGACTCAACTACCAAGGGACAGTTTCACCATCATTTGACAAGAACAAAGTAGTTTCAGAGAACTGGGTGTCCTCGATAACCTTAACAACACCTATCGAGCTCTCCTCGATACTGATTGGCTTCAAATCAGGAGGGAGTGATTTGTTATATTTATCATACCCTTGCAAGCCCATATCCGTGGCTACCCATCCAGGATGAATGAGGATAGTGGTAATACCCTCCTCTTTATATACCTTTCCCCATCTGCGTAAAAGCCTAATCACAAAAACGATATTTAGTCGCTAATAGAGATAATCAAAACACTGAGAAGACATACATATTCACGCCGGCCTTGGTTACACTATATGTGAAGCCCATGTTTGGAAGTTGACCGACACTCTCGAGGGAACCTTGCACCGAGGAGATGACGACGACCTTCTTTTGTGCACTCTTGGCCACCAAAGGCTTAAATGCGCGAAGAACGTCTAAAATAGCGACTGTGTTCAAGCGCAACTCCTCCAAGAAAACCGACGTGTCACTGTAGATATATAGACCTTAGGTAAACCGAATTAAGTTGAAATGAAGCCCATCCAAGCTTACATTTCATCAAATGTCTCTAAGATATTCTTCAATATAGCAGCATTGTTAATCAGCACGTCTAATCCGTCGGGAAGGAGTTTGGTGGCTTCTTCAGCGGCTTTGACTATCTCTTCAGGCTTCCCAACATCAAGGGTAATTAGAGCGAGTCGTGAGTTGTCGGGATACTGACGGCGGAGTTCTTGGAGGCCTTTGGAATTAGATGGATCGCGTGCGGTGGCAAGAACTTGATTTTCAGGATTCTTGAGCTATAGAAACTGTTGCATTAGTACCTCAGGCTATTGTAATCATCATGGGCAAAGTTTACGAACGAGCTCTTGGACAAGGCCGAGACCAATACCTCTGCTAGCACCAGTAATGAGATAGGAAGGCATGACAGATGAGAGTATTTGGACTTGGATCTGATTTGGATGACTGAACGTTGTTGAGGTCGTTTGTTGAGACCTTGAATTAATCTGTGCATCCTTATATCTACAAACAGAGCGTTGCGAACCGCCCAGTTTCAAAGACACTAGCGTCACTAACATGGAACTGACCTCAAAATAGCCATTACCAAGTCGCCAACGGGTTCAAGTGATGGATAGATGCTACTACTAGTAGTAATTACCCGATCTCGTGTGATATCTTCCTAAGAGTTTTGTTGACCATCTCGCAATCCATAGTCCGATTGCTTGTCTTCCAATCGTTGTAAGCAATAACAATAACATTGGCTATGAAGTTGAGGATATTCCGAATCCGAGCCGGGAATTACGTGCATAACCCCGAACCTTGTCTCCGCGACGATGTATTGAAGTTGGCAAGAGTCCGTAATT
This sequence comes from Abortiporus biennis, assembly GCA_022606235.1. Lineage (NCBI taxonomy): Eukaryota > Fungi > Basidiomycota > Agaricomycetes > Polyporales > Podoscyphaceae > Abortiporus > Abortiporus biennis. Next base: position 189,012 of record JABYQP010000042.1, read on the forward strand.
TCTTGACAGGGGATAGTAGTCGTAACACACAGAACCCGCCGTCTAAGTTTGTTTGCTTATTGAGACCGAGACCGGACAGGAGATGTAGAATGTATGACTTTCTATGAAACGTCACAGTCAGCAAGATGGTAACTCGTTTACTACTGGCGGCTGTACCACCATGTAGTATGCAAGAGTTGAAGTAACACACCTGGAGACGTTACACTGAGGACTTGAGGAATGAGGAATCAGAATTGTACACGCTAAGCATCGATTAATACATTTGAAAGTGAATGATGCCAAATGTTTTGTGATGATACCATCTTCCGCGAAACTGAAGTCGGTGGCCTGGAACTGTGAGTACTAGTAGGAATCGGATAAAATACATATTGCACGATTTAGTGTCGATTGAAACCAATAAGTAATCCCGGTGCAACTTTGCAAATCACTCAAACAAGGACGAGGATTTGGCGCAATCTGTCGGATGTTTGCAGTGGCAGTTGAAAATCATAGCCTGAGGCAAGTTGATCTGGTAGTATCTTTTAAGTACTTATCACACACACATTCCGTCCGCTCGCAGCTGCAAATCGATAACAACAACCACAATCTGGGCATGAATGTAGTCCTCCGTAACTGACGGAAAAGACAGTCGTTATGAGTACTTGTACGTACGTGGTTTCAACCTTCCAACTTCACATTCAACTCACAAACACAATATTAATATACAAGGTCGGGATATTGCCTAACAATGAGAAGCTGATCTCTTCACACTCGGTCTCGGAGAGTCTCACATATAGGTGGAGAAGCGACCATCACTCCAATCCCTTCTTACAGGCTCACACAGCCTTGTGGTTTCTCGTTCGATGTCTTCCACCAATGCCGCGAAATTCGAATGATTGAATCCGTTTCATGTCGGTCATACCATCATGGTATGTATCATCTGCATCAAAAAGCTATACACCTGCCGAGACTCTCATCAACGTGTGGATATCAAGGTCAGAATGCCTATATAAACCCCCTCACCTCCCGCTCCCTCCAGATCCCCTTTCTTTACAGGCTTGAAGCTTGCAGCCCGTTTCCCTTTTCGTCGGCACTTTTCTCTTCTTTGCTCTTTCTTCGTTTTACAAAGTACTGGATAGTAAGTTACCATCATCCTTTCAACTCATGTTCAATGTGTTGATCGTTGTATTGCAGCTTTGCCCCACTTTCATTACTCTCAGTAACCGATCTCTATAAACCAAATCCCTCCAACCCAACCCATCCTTTCCCAAGTCAAGATGCGCGCAGCCACTATCATCATTTCCCTCTTCGCCGCTACCCTCTCTGTTTCTGCTGCTCCCCTCATGAAGCGAGAGTAAGTACATAATTCCCATGTCATGGTCCCGATTCCGAAGCTGATGTCTTATTCAACTTCTATAGGAACGAGGACATGTACTCCTATGTCGCTCGTGCGGATCCAATGGTCGTTTACCGTCGTGAACCCTCCATGAGCATCTACGAGCGTTCACCTGAACCTATGCCTGAGCCAGAAGCTTATCCCTCCGAAGACATTTCCGAGAGGGAGTTCGAAGGCGAGCTCGAAAGGTGAGATACTTCCTATCCTTCCTCTGTTGCGTCCTCATACTAAAATGATCTCTAGTCGTGAACCATCTGCCGATAACTTCACCGTTGTCAAGAGAAACGGAAGAAGAGACTTCGAGAGAACTATCAGGTCTCGTATTGATAAGAGGAACTACGACTCTTCTTGGTACTCGTGGTAAACTAGTTCCTCGCCTTCACTCTCGGTTTTCTTTTGCTTGTTTCACGATGTTTTATGACCTTCGATGATCTCGTCCCCCACACCCTCCGTTGCGCTTTTGGTTTGTTTGGAAATTTGGTTTTGTTTAACGAAGTATTTTTAGAGAATTCTTTTGCCAGTCAATTTTATTAAAGGGAAACATTTTAACATATTTTGCTTGCATGGTGTGAAGGTGTGAATATGTCTATCATGAAGATGACAGGCATGCACTGTTCTCTGCTTGTGAGAACACGCAAGGCTGCTTCGGGAGTTGTCGATCGATTTCGGCGTGCGCTGTCGGGTCTGGGACCTACATGTATCCACAGTCTTCCTATGCATAGGGTAAGGACGAGTACTGTATTTACATGCAACAGCGCAGAGAACACTCCAGCTCAAGAGTACTTAAGGGAATCTCCTTGATTAGAGATCGAAATCAAGCTGTTCATTCATACAAACATGTCATCAACCTTGCAAGTTGCAGTCCGAAACGTTGACGACTAAACATGTTTGTATAGCCTTTGTTCCCTCCAACCCCTGTGTTATCCTGTCCACACCTTAATATATAATGTAACAATTCCAATGTGGTGGTCCTTTCTTCACCCGAAAAGTTGAAACCCGCCATCGTTAATCAGAAAGAAGGCTGTTCTGCGTTAGTACGGTGTATCATCATCTCGCCCATCAAATCACCGCCGCCATCATATTCTCGACAGCAACGATATATAATCCCTCCTTATCTCGTGTCCTCCTTTCCTTCCTCCCCTCACTTTCCTCATCCCAAATCCCCTTTCCCCCAAACTCGTCGTTTGTTCGTCCGCTAGCTCGGGAACATTCAGCAGTTTTTTCTCTCTCTTAGCATTTTCCGAACCTCTTTTTGAATCTTACGTTCGAAAAAGTACTGGATAGTAAGTTGATTTTGATAATCTTTGTTGTTTGAACGTTGAAACCTGACGATATGCTCAATTTTTGCTTTTGTTGTAGCTTTACCCACTCTCTTTCTTAACGCCACTACTTAACGTTGAACGTTTCATCTCAATACTCTCTTTCCAACAAAGCAACTTTTCAAGTCAATCAACAACTTGCGAAAATGCGTTTCTCCACCGTCATCGTTCCTCTCGCTCTCCTCTTCTCTTCCGTCTCTGCTGTTCCTATCTTGTACAAGCGAGGGTACGTCCAATCCTTGTCAGTCTTATGTTCATCCCAATTGACGGAATTCCCTCTGTAGTGGTGATTCGTTCACTCCGGATCTTCACCCTCGGGAGCCTGTCCCTGCTCCCGTAGCTATGCCAATGCCAATTGTGGCTCACCCTGCTGTGACGTACATTACCAGAGAACTCGATGATGAACCTGCCCTTGCCAAGTATGTGTCTCTCCCTGTTTCCATTCCTTATTAGATACTCATCGTCCGTCCCCTTTCTTATCAGGCGAGACATGTCTGTTCTCGAGAAGCGTCGTTCATATCAGGTCAATGACATCAAGAAGAGAAACATCGCCCCTAGACCCGTTTGGAGCCGCAAGTGAACAAACTACTACTCGTCTTTGCAGTTCAATTTGCTTCTTGCTTTAATGGTTTCGGTGATTTATCATTATTTTATTTGTTGTTCATTGGTTGTTTTGTTAAGGAAGAAGTTTAGCTCGTCCATGTCAGGCGGTTTTAAAGGAAGGAAGACTTTTTCAAATTGGTTTTTCTCAATCAGTTCGAACGTATTCATTCATTTCAATGTTCTTTTGTTAAGTCAGACCTAGAGGGTTTGGAAATGCTATTTTTCTTTGGGATAGGAAAACTTGGTTCGATTTGTGTGATATGATCAGTGAATACTGGTGAGTGCTACGTGCTACTGGAGCTGCAAGTGCAGTATAATCTATCACGAGGTCGATTAGTGAAGGAGTTTAGTGCTTTTATTCCTTTGAATGGTTTGGCAGACTGGAGTAATGAACGAGATTATAATGATGTTGGGTTGCTTCTTCGCATTGTCAATGACGAATCACACGGAACCGCGAGACCCTCCTCGATGTTCTCGACGTTGGCTGCAGCTTCGTAGACCCTTGCGACTGTAGCTCAGGCTCATGAAATCCAACACAGAGAGCACACTCTCGAATAATCTACAAACAATATTGTACATATGAAGATCCCTAAGAGAACTGCACCAGAAGATCAGTTAGTTTCTGTGGACGGTCTCTGGTGTCGGTGTCAATGATCGACTCCTAGGTTGAGTGGGCGTAGTGGACCGAGCTTTCTTCAACTTTCTACGACGAATTCTTCTTAAAGTTATTTCATCTTCCTCGTACTCAATTCTCAACAGTGTATTCACTGTAATGATCACGATGATTCAAAAATCTATTGAGGCATCAGATTGGTATAGTGAAACGTACCAAGTTCTTCCTCGTATTTCTTATAAGTTTTCGGTTGATGCTTCTTGAGATATTCCATGATCGCTTCACACCCCTCTTTGTCAGCTTCAAGACGTGGAATATCCTTCGGTGCTTCATTTTCAACGAGATCGTGAAGCTTAGGCTTCGGGTACGCATAATCACTCTTGACTTGGTGATCGTAGCAGGAAAAACTCACTGTCAAGCCGAAAAAGTGATTCATATTAATACAAGATTAATAGCTATGCATTGCAAAACACAACATACCTGGCGTCCAAATTCGAAGTCGGACCAAGCAATTGATGAGCTGTGAACATAGGTATTTCTGACGCGCTGGCGCGTACTGCTCGCCCGGTGCAGCTGGGTGACGAGCACTGGGACAGTCATGATTGACGGATACGCCGCAGAGATTGGTGAATACAACACGACCATCGGGATGCTGACATACGTGGTCAAGGAAGGTCAATAAACCGTGTTTAACTCCCTCTTTGTGTAGTTCACACAACTGGTCAAACACGCGGAACCTGTCGATAATATGTCAGAAAATACAAACATCTCAACCTTCCAACACCGAAACACCTACCGAAGTTTCAAGGTATCTTCTATAGGGTAGATCTGTTCACCAACATACTCGAGAACCAGGCAGGATGTCTTCGTCTCGTATGTTTCCATCTCACCCTCGAAGAATCCATAGAACCGTGGGATTAATTTTCCTTGAACACGTTGTATCTCTGGTAAACAATAGTTCTCTGCTTCACCGCGTCCGTAATCTCTGGCATCACCGAAGCGGACTTTGAGGGCAGCGTCGTATTGCATTTGGTTGTCGCCACATTGCAGAATGCCCCTGTAAACGTCGCGTTCCATGCCATCACTGTATATCCTTGTGACCGGATAGAAGATCAGCTCCTCCGAGTTGAAAGATGGGTACCCAGAAAAATCTGGTTTGCGCAATACATCGCGATCAGTACTTGGGATAGAATTTGGTCCAAGGTCGTATTTCTCCCAGATGATCGTCAGCATAGAAGACATTGTAGGGGAATCGTGTTAGAGGAATGATGATGGTACTTTGTAGAGGGTGGGAGGTTTGTATACCGTGCGGCCATTTACGTGTGCAGTCTGGGTGACTCTGCGCTTGGGCCAGCGTACATACTATTCACAACTCGTTTCGTCCCACAAGTTCAGACTAGAACTTAGCAACAGAACAGCGGTCTTCTCTGTAGTATTCTTGTTATGTTCATCATGTTCCGGTGATATACCACGACTTGCTTGAATTGCTCGACGAGAAAGAGCTCGGACTCGGGAGCTCTAATGTTCAGCAGTTTCGGATCATATGAGAGATAAATCACAGTGGGTTTTGGATGTCTTTCAAACTAGTTACAGAGAATCGGCAGTGTTATAAGTATGCAGCTGAGTGGAGGAACAGAGAAAACATCGAAAGCGAAAGAGATAACACTAGCAGGTCAGTTAGTTTTCACGCATGGCCTTTGGCGTTGGTGTCAATGATCGACTCCTCCGCTGAGTGGGAGTCCTGGACCTAGCTTTCTTCAACTTTCTACTAGCTCTACCATGAATTTCTCTTAAAATTGGTGCATCTTCCTCGTCTTCAATTCTTAGCAGTGTATCCACTGCGATAATCATGACGATTCAAAATGTTATAAAGTAACAGAATTATAGTTAGACGTACCAAGTTCTTCCTTGTACTGCTTATAAGTTTTCGGTCGGTGGTCCTCAAGGTATGTCATGATAGCTTCGCACCCCTTTCTCTCAGCTTCAAGACGTGGCATGTCCTTCGGTGCTTCATTTTTAACGAGGTCATGAAGCTTGGGCTCCGGATAAGCATAACCACTCTTTACTTGGTGGCCATAGCAAGAAAAGTACGCTATCAAGGCGAAACAGTACTTCAGATTAATGCAATGATGACGAAGTGTGAAACACAACATACCTGGTGTCCAAATTCGAAGCCTGACCAAGCAATCGATGAGTTCTGAGCATAGGTATCTCTGACGCGAAGACGCATACTGCTCTCCGGGTGGGGCTGGATGGCGAGCACTGGGACAGTTATGGTTGACGGATACCATGTTGAGGTGAGTGAATACAATGCGGCCATCGGGGTGCCGACATACGTGTTCGAACGCTGGTATCCCATGGGTAATTTCCTCTTTGTGTAGTTCACACAAGTGGTCGAAAACACGCTTCCTGTCGATATGTGGTAAGAAAATCATATTCATGTCAACTCCTCGAATACGAAACGAAACACCCACCGAAGTTTCATACTTTTTACAGGCCAGGGGATCTGTTCACCGACATATTCAAGAACCAGGCAGGAAGTTCTCGCTTCGTATCTTTGAATTCCACCCTCGAACAATCCGTAAAACCGTGGGACCAATTTTCCTTGAACACGTTGTATCTCTGGTAAACAATAGCTCTTTGCTTCAGTTTGTCCGTAATGGCTGGCACCAGAACCGAAGCGAATTTTGACTGCAGCATCGTATTGTTTGTCATCGAAATGCAAAGGGCCTCTGTACACGTCACATTCCATGCCATCACAGTATATCCTCGTCACTGGGTAGAAGACTAGCTCCTCCGAGTTGAAAGATGGGTACCCAGAAAAATCTGTTTTGCACAACGCATCGCGATCAGGACTTGGGTCATAATCTGGATCAGGGTCAAACTTCTCCCAAATGATGGTCAAGATACTAGAAGACATTAATTTGAAGTGGAATAGTTGGCGTCAGAGGAATTGCGAGAAGCTGAGGGTAGAAGGTGGGGCGGTGGTACGCTGTGAGGATATTTATACTTATGTGCAGCTCGTCGGCTCTTGAGCTCGGTTATCGATCGATTTCAGGTTATGCTTGAGTTATGTAAATCTCTGCCAAATTTTGCTGTTAGTCCTAGCCAAAACGACGAAATATCATGAATGTGGCCAACCGAGTTGCAAGGAATGCTTATTCTAAATCTTTCGAACTCTTTCGATACAGCCGCAAGGTCTGTATATATGTATGGACAAACCGTTCCATAATCTATACTGTCTAATCTGATGTTGTCCGCAAACGAAGAGAAATCTCGTAGTGACGTAGTCAGTGTGAACTTGGAGAGATATGTCATTCCACAACGCTACTAGGAGCAACCAATGCCCGAACAAACTTATCCAAGTCAACTTTCGATACTCCATTGTCATCCCAGCCAGCAATTACCCGTCGGTGAAGAGTCTTCATATTGGCACGTTTTCGCGCACCACCCGCTCCGAATGCGTCGGTGAGAACTTGAGTAGCTTCGGTACGAACGGCCTCTATGGTACCAATTGGTGCGGTGCCTGTACGACAACGAGGTTTAAGACCATGTGAAGTTCGGACTTCGATGAGTTCATATCCTGCATCAAAATTTTCGGTAAGATGGATAGCATTCAAGGGTTGATCTGCATGGTAAGGCCATAAGATCCTAGAGCCCAAACAATCAAATCAATAAGTTAATCGAACGAATTCCGATCTGCGTAAGAAACGTACATAGGAACGCCGGATGTTATTGCCTCCAAAGTGCTATTCTGACCGCCATGGCTCACAAACCATCCCGTAACCTGAAATCGAAGACGAGTGTGAAAAAAGACGTTGTGCAGACGGTAGTGGGAAAGATGAACGCCAAATTGAACATACCGGGTGAGCAAGGATGGCTTGTTGTGGCGACCATGGACTTAGAATACCTTGTCCATATTTCTCGACCTTTGCTTTAACCTCATCGGGTACAACTGCCCAAGGAGATCCGTGGCTCATGATCTGCGGGAAAATATTGCGTTCAGCGAATCTAAACAGATAGATGTACTAGATTGCCACGTACGAATGGGATATTCTGTTCCATGACGATGTCCAAAAACGCCCATATTTTGTCCGGCTCTGTGGACCAAAAGAAGGATCCAAAGGAGATCTATTCACATCCAGTGAGATTAGGGACGGCAGGGGATTCGATAGAAAACACCTACGTATAATAAAGACTCTTTGCCGTGAGATTTCAGGATCGAATTCATGAACTGTTGAATTTCGGAATCCTTTGATAGATTATTCTCAGCCTTCAATCCAGGATTTTCTACCGGAAGCAACGGACCAACGGTGTACACCGTCTTCTCGTCCTGCTTGAACCACTTGCGGATACTGGATATGGGTGTACGTTCGAATTCCTCGGAAGTGTTGAGAATGATGCCATCGCATAGATCGAGCCCACTAAAAACATCTGTTAGTAACTTGAAATAAGTCTTGTTTGAGAAGCATCAACAGACTTACTCAAGAAGGGACATCCACAACGATCCTATCAACGGCTCTTCAACAGGCATCTAGGGAAAATTGAGTACCCAAAAATATAAAAGATCAGTAAGGAGGAACACACACGTCTTGCGGCTGAAGTTCGTAATCGTAGATAGGTGGTAATCCCGCGATACGGAATATTTCTCCTCGAGGTTTGAACAATATCTAAGTATTCCATTATTTGCTAAGCTTCCACGATATTATATTGACCGTACCGCTACTCACCTCTTCAGCGACGACTTTAATATCTTTGCCACTTCTGAGTACTTCTGCGTGAACTTGTGGACGCCAGTCACCGCGACCGCCAAAAGCCTTCGGTGCGGCCAATGGCAAAAGGAAAGAAGCGCATGCAGGATGCCAGAGATACAATTTAACGCTATTGCCGCTCCTATCGCGGACATTTTTTATAGGATCTGCGCAAAACATCTGCGGATGGGGAATGTTAGAAAAAAGTATGCATCGGATGAATTTCTCACACTGAAAGACTCACGTCAAGGATGATCGAACGGGGAGCGGGTAATGCGTCAAAGCGAGTTTGTGTGACGGAACAGACGAGAGGTTGTTCCTTCACAAGTTGTTCGTAGGCGTCACCGAATGCTTTGAAACCCTTCCACACCTCCGCCATGTTGGTATCTTCGTGGGACAGTTCAAGGCCGATGACTCTGTATAGCAAAAATGTCAGTTCGATCGTTAAGCCTTCTCTGAGAACGCATTTTACCTAACGAGTGACTGTAAATCTTCATTGCCCTTCGTGATATGCCGAGAGATTTCCTTCTTGATCTTATCCACATAAACCGGAGTTGCAAGGAAAGTAACATGGATTTGTTGTATCTGGATAATCCTGGCAGCAAGACCACATAGTGGTCCAATATGACCTTGCAAAAGCGGTCAACTTCGCTCGAAATCATCACAATGAAATTTAGTTTTACTTACCCCAAGCGTCGACGGAGAACAGGAGAATATGCTCTGTAGGTTTAGTGGCCATGATGGAGCTTCTGGATGATGCTTTGTTCCTCGCTCTTGTGGTATAAATACTGTAGACATGTTGACCTAATGGCTCAAAACTGGATACAAGTCTGCACCGACTGGAAAAAGTGCTTGATCAGCCCGAAACTCTGAGGTAGTTTCCTCCGAGCTGAATAAGGCCAATCGACTCGCATCAGTTTACTGGTGGAAAGAATTGGTGAGCAGGCTGTTAACATCGAACAGAAAGGCGGACTGAGCGGTGTTGATGTCGATGTTTGTGGAAGATATTTCCCAGAGGGTCTCACTGCTCTGTTGATGCATTTAGCTCAAGGTACGAGTATCTGTATTAATCAAAGCAAGATATCGAGACCTGCCGCCGAAAAATTAGTTTGAAAACATAGGGATGATACCAAGTTTGAACTTGCCTCATTTTTGCAAAATGGAAGAACGCTCGAATTTGCGATATGCTTAATGTGGTGTCATTGACAGATTTGTTGTCAATGGTTGTGGGGCAGCGACTCGGAACACTTTTGAACGACGGAGATGGAATCGTGTGTAGAGGTGACTTGCACACGGAGTGAAATGTGAGAGGATTGTGCGTGACTAATCCATGTCTCCGCATTAGCCAATTCATATGAGTCCGTATTGTAACGAACCTGTATACGTAGTCGGTTGACCTGTATCTGCAAGTCATAAAGCTTTACGTTGTCCAATTCACCAGGTAAGCCAGAGGGAACATCAACAGATTCCCGAGCGTCGTGAATAAGCATGATTTGCTCGAGCATTCAGGTTCAGAACCCCCAGCTTGATTCCCTGATGCATAAATATAGCAGACAGACTGTAGAAGAGTAGCTTGATTGATTAGTATGCCGCAATTGTTGGAATGAAGAAGGACGAACGCAGAGAAGTGGGTGCCAAGATCCCGCTGTTCTAATAGGTTAGATGCATAGTAGCAGGCAATGCGTGATACACTCCTCGAGGAAAGTATGAGCTTCTGCAAGTTGCCTCAGGTTAAGACCGCTCTATGACCTTCAAGTTGCCGTATTAGTGCTTCAACGGATATCTTCGTTATAGCGTCAGAATTGCTATACGACTACCTCGACGCGTCCGACGCATCGTCACGAAGGAATATACTACTCGAGTACATGGGGATGATAGTAAGAAACAAAGATCAAATCGTCGAGTGCGACTGAGAAATTGAATGATATTTACGTCTAATCATAAGCATAAGTTAGATGAATAAAATATTTGAAAAGCTGACAAACTGTACAGCGCTTGAAATTTTGCAAACTTGCCATTGTCATTGTCAGACAATGCCTTAATGAACGCAAACTCCTCCTCCTTCATCTCACTTCTCCTTGTGTAGTAGCAAATCAGTTGTTGTTCGAACGATCAATTACCACAAAACAATGGCACACCAGGGCACACCTCGTAACTTGTTCCAAAGACGCCGCTAAATCTTGGATCTACTATTGTCTATGGACGTTCTTCTGTACAGTGTACACCGACTCGAGAGAATATAATCTACTCTACTTCGTCCCTTGCCTGCGAAATTAAGTCGTAGAAGGATCGTCACGGTACTCCTACTGCACTTCGTTCTGGAATGATAACCTCTCTGAGACCCCTTCTGACCCACGACGACTCTACGCATGACCATCGAGAAGAATGTTGAACAAAGCCGTGGACATAGAATCACACCATGCAGCGCAATCGACGGTCCGAGATCCCGAGCCCCGACCAATCCCATATCTACCGTTTCATCGTGCAGCCATTCGTCTAACTCTTTGTCGTCCAACTTTCTGAGCTAGTATTTGAAGACTACGACATGGCTCCTCGTGTACTGATTTGCGGTAAGTTTTTTCTATTTTTGCAAGATTATACCATGTTCTGAATGTAATATCTTTTCTGAAGGTGACCTTGTATGGGCGCACCAAGAATGCGCCCAAATGTTTGAAGGAATTGGGGAGGTTATAGTGCGTCTCAATCTACACGAGAATATGTTACATTCTGACGAAACATAGGTGATGGATTCAACCGACCGCAAATCCTTCCTTGCTGACCTCAAACCGAACGGCAAATATTCTGGCATTGTTGGATGTTATCGACACAACATCTCAGCAGATAAGATTGGCATATTTGATAGAGAGATCATTCAGCATCTGTCATCTACAGGAATGAAATGGATCGCCCACAATGGGGCAGGATACGACCAAATTGATGTGATTGCATGCAAAGATTTTGGTTTGTTCTGTTCTCAATCTCACCCGAATACTCTTTGCTGAGCGCGATTTATACAGGTATCGTTGTATCGAATACTCCCGGAGCAGTTGATGATGCAACAGCAACCACAGCTTTATACCTTCTCATCTCAACTCTTCGTCAATTCTCATGGGCAGAACGTAGCGCTCGTTCAGGGACATGGAAAAATCCCCTCTCGTCTCGTAACGCTCATGATCTCACAGGACACACTCTGGCCATTTTAGGTTTAGGTGGTATAGGGCTTCGTCTGGCTTACCTTGTTCACGCTTTCCCCATGCGCGTTATCTATCATAATCGTAACAGAGTGCAAGATGCTCCGGACTGGATAGAATTCTATGAAGGGAAAGACGGCTTGGATAGGTTACTGAAGGAAGCCGATGTTTTGAGTGTTCATGTTCCTCTGAGAGATGATACCGAAGGGATGGTCGGAGAGGAAATGATTAGGAAGTTGAGGAAAGGTGCTGTGATCATTAACACGGCGAGGGGAAAGGTCATTGACGAAGAAGCTCTAATCAGAGCATTGGAAGACGGTCATGTACGTACTTCCGACTTTTTTGGGTTCGCTCTTCGTACTAATGGTGTTTCGTCTTCTTCAGTTGGCGGCAGCAGGTCTAGACGTCTACCCATCCGAACCCTCAATCAACCCGAAACTATTGACGTTCAACAACGTCATCCTTCTTCCTCACATGGGTACGGAGACTCGAGATAGTCAAAAGAAGATGGAGATTCGTGCTTTGGCTAATTTGAGAGATTATTTGGTTAAAGGTATTGGTAGTGACGTTGTTCCTGAATTGAGAGGAGCAAAACTCTAGGTGTAGAGTGGAATATTCAACTTTCAAGTGGATTCAAATGTCGCAAAGTCTGTGCCAACTAAATTCGGGATGTATGTTTATGTTTCCCTAGTAGTACGACATGCGCTTATGCGGAGCCGTTTTGAACTCGATTTGTCTTCGATTCATTCTACTCCTTCTAGCCCTCAACTACGAGATATTTCATCAAAAACCCTACTTTCAAAGCATGCCGTCTGTTATGATACACCATAGGTATAGGTATAGGAGCATGAGAGATGATTGATCTCAGGCGGTCTCGTAAACCTGACTCGAACCTGATTGGTATCTTATGTCGTCATGATAAGATATATTCGTGCCGTTCGAAGCTGCAGGAAGTTAACGATATACCACGAGGAGATTGTAGAGGTCTCCCATCCAACTTTAAATGGAAAGGTGAGCTATCTCTTATATGGGCCGGCTAGAAATCACTAACGATTCAAAGGATCAATCCAAATCATGAGCTTGCAAGGTCCTGGTTCTCTTCATTCGACTCTTCCTCGGATTTTGATATGTGGTACGGATGTTACATTGCATATAATGTTACGTCGACACACCGACGGGCTGACGATCTTATGAATTAGGCGATATATTGTACGCCCAACAAGAATGTACTGACCTATTCAGCAACATCGCTGAAATTGTGGTTCGTCTCAAGCTTTTCTGTTTCTTTCTCAATATCTTCTTACTCATTCCTCATTGCATCTTGATCCACAGTATTTCGCATCCTCGTCTCGAGAGGATTTTCTCTCTTCTTTTTCCTCTGGTGGTGCCTACGAAAAGGTGGTAGGAATATACCGACGAAATATCACATCTGCAAGAATCGGTCGATTTGATAGAGAGATGATAAAAGCTCTATCGGAAAGAGGCGTTAAATGGGTGGCACAAATTGGTGCTGGATATGATCAAGTCGATGTACAGGCTTGTAAAGAATTTGGTAAGGTTTTGAAAAATCCCTCTGTATCGAACGTTGATGAACATCTTCACATTGGATCTTATATAGGAATAATGCTCTCGCATACCCCCAATGCTGTCAACGATTCAACAGCCACTACAGCTCTATTTCTTCTCATCTCCACATTCCGCCAATTCTCAAAAGCCGAACGAGATCTTCGTTCCGGACTTTGGAAAACACAGATTTCTTCTTCTAATTCATACGACCTTCATACCACTAATAGACGAACACTTGCGATTTTGGGTTTAGGTGGGATAGGTTTAAGATTCGCCCAGCTTGTTCATGATATGTTTGATATGCGTATCATTTATCATAATCGACATAGAGTGAAGAATGAACCGGAATGGGTTGAATTCTACGAAGGAGAAGAAGGGTTGAAAAGGATGTTGAAAGAAGCCGATGTGTTGAGTGTCCATATTCCGCTCTATAAGGGGACTGAAGGTTTAGTCGGGGAGAAGATGATTAGAGGGCTGAAACGAGGAGCGATTTTAATCAATACAGCTAGAGGTCAAGTTGTGGATGAAGAAGCTTTGCTCAGAGCTCTAGAAGATGGACATGTAAGCAATTGTACCGCATTTTATTGTGTCTGAATCCATCTTACTTACTATGGCTAACATTGGGTTTTGTTCCATCCATACTAGCTCGGTGCTGCAGGCCTTGATGTATTCCCTCATGAACCGAAGATAAATCCCAGATTACTGGAGTTCCCAAATGTTACAATTCTTCCCCATATGGGTGCTTCGACATTCGAAACTTTGAAGAAGTTGGAGGTGATGGCTTTACAAAACTTGAGAGATTTTTTGGTTGATGGAAGAGGGAAAGATATCGTTGAGGAACTGAGGTGACCAAACAAATGGATTCGGGTTGCACTGGTAGTAAGCAACTAGTATTTTTAGACTTCAATAAGATGGTCGTAAAAGGCAGTGAGTCCTGAGATCGTTTAACGGCATGGTCAACGTCTGCTAGTATAGCTTATACTAGTACATAGTATTTAGTAGTAGTTATTCAGGTTTCGCGTCGCGGTCGCGTGATCGGTGTGACAGGCTCCGTTAGTACGTATCGAGTCCCCAGTAACGTGGCGCCAACTTCTTCCTCTTCGACCACCATGTCTTCCACCATCACAATCAGCTGGGAAACTCTCGACGACGTTTCTGACCGCGATATCTTCAACGGGGTGATCTTGGATCAGCGGTTAGGCTCGGTCACTGATTACTTCTTCGAACCTGATCAAGTATTATTCAGTGACGATGAGGTGTGCAATGTGTACAAAGGAATTTTGAGATTCAGTGAGAAGGAGTATAATGTTGATGTCAAGATTTACCTTGATGACCCTCGGGGCTGGCTCGAACTGGAAGCGAAGAAGTACTGTCTCCCGCAGGTACAGGAGATCCAGGGAGTTTTTATCCCCCGATTTTATGGATTTTTCAAAGGCACTAGTAGATTTGGTCACAAAACTGACTGCTTGGTACTTGAATACGCCGGAAAGGCTCTTCCTTGGCCCTCTAAGTTGGAGCAGAAACTGCAGTGAGTATCCCTCCAACATTTGTTTTTTTGGTGCTGATTGCGAGGCGGTGACCGTAGGGACAAAGTCATTTCGTCTGCATTTGAGCTACATGCTAAAGGTTTCAAACTTGGATCAATGCCGCATCACGTCTGCCAACATCCGGATGGTCGTATTTTATTTATTTCCCTTGCCAAGTTCACAACTCGTCATAAATGCAAAGGGATACAATATCGTCTGAACGAAAGTGCAAAGTCTCATTCCAAGATAAACCTATGTGCACAGAATTGAGAACTCTTTTGGTTGGATTGAGGTTGTGGGCTCCATGTGAGTGTATCTTGGTTTCTATGGGCTCAACCTCGCTTTTAATGGTTTATCATTTTGCTTCATAGCTGGATTCTCCTGTTACGACCGTCAGGTGGATTTCTCATATGCTTATCCTGTTCCTAAGGTCCGTGAGCTCGCCCAGAATGAGGCTCCTTCAGACATATCACGCGTCGAGGCTGTGAGGAAGGCAAGTGAAGCAATCAGTTCGCACCTCGAGTATTATCATCCGGAAACATATCAAAAGTATGAGATATATCTCGGTGCGTACTTCATCCCTAGTCTTATTCATTATATTTACGGTCATGGTATTCACTGCAGACAAGATTATGAGTAAGATGACTTCCATTGCGATAAAGCGTTCGATAAAGGAGCATCGATTGGCTGATGAAGCTAAAGACTCGGGGCTTGCCACACCACGGGCATTGATACCAACGCAATCTTGATGTTTACAGGTCATATGTACGTCACACGACCGTTCTGTACTACTAGTAGGCATGTTTTCCATGATTTTGATTTCTACTCGTCCTATTCCCATCCCTCTCTTAGTACCAACTCCTGTCAAATGTCTCCTACCGCTACCCTTACAATCAACTGGGAAATCGTTGAACCCCGTACGGAGCATGATGTATTGCCCAATAACGATCTTGGGTGCCCATCTTTGCACTCGAACGTTGATTCAGTCTTCGACCCGGTTGAAAGGATGTACAGCGATGGCATTGAGTGTGATGTGTACAGAGGCACTTTTCGGTCTGGCGGTAATGAATACGACGCTGTCATCAAAATTCACTATGATGGCGCTAGCGTTGAAGGAGAATTTGAAGCAAAACACTTCTGTTTGCCACAGATACAGGACGTTCAAGACCTATTGATCCCACGATTATACGGGTTCTTCCAGGGTGGAACATATAAATATGGAATGAGAACGTCCTGTCAGGTTCTCGAATATGTCAGTAAAAGGATCCCTTGGCCTATCGAAGACCACAAACTTCAGTGAGTATCCAGCATTCGAAACTTGACATATCTTTTTGACGCATCAACAGGGACCGTGCATTTCAGACTTTGTGTGAGCTACACAAGCGGGGAATTCGCCACGGTATACTGTATGATCACACATTTCAGCATCCCGCCGATGGTCGCATTGTGTTCACCAACCTCAGTCTCGCCACCGACAAACATGAGTGTCCGAGTGCTAAACACCCAGCCCCGCGCGGGAAGAAGTATGCGGTATCGCGTGAGAGATACCTATGCCAAGAACTTACTGATTTCTTGGTGATCAATAGAATCTGGATACCAAGTACGTTGCACTTCGCACTTCCTCCTCCTCTTCATCCTAATAACTCGTTTTGACTTCGGTCCTACTAGCTGAATTCACCTGTTATGACCGCCAAGTGAACAGCGATTATGCTTATCCCAAGCCTAAACTCGATGAACTCGTCGAAAACGAAGCACCGAAAAATATGCCACGTCTTGAAGCTAAGAGATGGGCTTGCGAGGCTATCTCAGAGTACCTCGAATGTCACCGACCGAAAGCCTATAAGGAATATGAAGAACAACTTAGTATGTCCCATTTTTGATGCCTCGATACATACATTTTGATGCCTCGATACATACGTTTATAATTGTGGTTGCGACAGCCAATATGCTGCTTCAGATTGAGGATGAAGAAGATGCACCCATCATCAGAGAGAACTTCAGAAAGTTGAGGAAGACCAAGAAAGCAGCGGCTCGATCCAGTACACCGATTCAGAGAGATCGATCATTGACACCAACACCACGGAATGTGGTTCGGAACTGATAAACGACTGAAGTTCAGGCATGCTCGGAGTCAATTAGAATTCTCATAGTAGACTTTACTGTACCGTATCATTGTCACCGAGGTCGAAATATTCAGGAGAATTACTTAGGCGATGCCGGGCGCTTTTGTTGAAACCTACAAAGAAAAGGTCGAAGACCTGACTGTAGGTACATGAGTATAAAGTAGAAATACTAAGAATGAGTGTGCTCATCTCAGTCCGGGCTCAGAGAATACTGAAAGGACTGAGGAAAAAACGACGAAAAAGGACGCGACAAATACTGTAAATTGTCGCGATCGGGAAATGCCGAACACGTAGAAATTCAAACAGCCAACTTTGATGTTGGTCGCGTGATCTGCGTGACACGAGTTTCCATCGTGGCCGCGCTGCTGGCGAATGTTTTCTCAAGGCCCCGGACTGTTTATTCACAGCTATCACTATGCATTCAACCCTCACTATAAACTGGAAATCCACCGTCACTCCAAACGATATTCTAGAGAGAATCAAGCTTGACCAACAGCCCACCTCAGACCACACTGGATATTATTCATTCGAGCCTACTGAAGAGATATACAGCAACGGCGAGGACTGCAACGTATTCAAAGGCTTCCTTCGATTTGGAACTCAAGAAATCGTAGTCGTTGCCAAGTTCTGTTACAATGATGTCGGTTATAACGGTGAGGTCGAAGCAAAGAAGTATTGCCTGCCACGGGTACAAGCTATTCAGGGTGTAATGGTACCGCGATTCTATGGGGCTTTTAAGGGTAACAGTATATTCAGCAAAAATACAAGCTGTCTACTGCTCGAATATGTCGGGAAGCGTGTCCCCTGGCTTACTGAGCTTAATTGTGAACTTGAGTAAGTAGTTCCTATGCCAGCGCAGGTGTTCCAGTCTTGATATTGACATCGTGCATACATAGGAATCAGGTTATCACAGCGACAACTGAATTGCATAAGAAAGGTATCTCTCATAGAGATCTACTTAGTCATATATTCCAGCATCCCGACGGACGAATTGTATTCATCGGTCTCTCCAAGTTATCTGTTCGACACAAGTGTAAAGGAGTACACTATCCAATAAAGAAAGGATACGCTGTCTCCCTTGAAGATGATAAAGTATGCCGAGAATTGAGACACCTCATGCTCGGGTTGAAGATATGGGTAGCAGGTACTGTTTCGTCATAGCTTCCCATGAGTGCCTTTTTACTCACTTAGTCGTCCCCTTGGTAGCTGACTTTTGGTGTTTTGGACACAATGTATCAATGGACTATGCTTATCCCAAGCCTCTAGTCGTCGAACTCGTTCAACGTGAAGCTTCATTAGGACCCGCACCATCTCTCATAGATCGTATCTGGGGTGTCAGGGAAGCTACTGAGGCGATAGATGAATATCTCAAGAGATATCACCCGGAAGCATACAAGAAGCATAAGCTTTATCTTTGTGAGTCCTCGTCAGAAATCTCTAATGGTGGCCAAACAGGTTTTCTGATCACGGTGGATTTGATAGGGCAGAGTTCGGAATATTGTGATACCGTTGAAGATGCGTTGGCTGAGCGAAGTGATAATGATGCTATTCAGCCGACACCTGCGAGCGCATCCCAAGCATCGACGCTAGCACCGTTACTTCCACCTAGTACAATGGGAAGAATGAAGACTTGAGCCCCGGCCAAAGCGCCGTGGAATTTCAAGCGGGAACTTCGCATACAATTTGATGGTATTGCCAAATTCTTTCTTGATAATTCAATACATAGGCTGCCGGTTAAAATGATCTATATTGAGATTTAAATACGAAAAATGCTTCTGACCTGTAACATCCTACGAGTCGTCACGAGATATTATGACTGTTTTCGAAACCTTGATATCTAACTTGGAACCCGTACTATACGCTTTCTCTGAGAACGCGGTATCTGTATCTATCTCTCCGAGTCGTTGTGGCTACAACCGTGCGTTGAGTATTGAAATCTTCAATTTCGAGTGATAATAAAATTAACTTACCATATCTGAGACATTCCGAGCAGCATTTGTAGCCAAAATCTTCGAAAGTTGATTTGTTGAGATATCACATCCGATACCACTGTTCATTCCAGCTCTCATGGTCTCGCGAGCGTTGAGCATTGCAAGAAGAGCACTTAGATAGACTGTTGTAAACAGAAATAATTCAGTTCGATGAGAAAGGTTTCAAGAAATCATGGTTCAACGTACGTTTCGAAAGTGGCATGTAGATTGCGATGTAAATGAATTTGTGAGGCATAGCTGCATACTGAATACGATGCGAATGTTTAGATTGATAATTTTGACACAGGAAGGAAGGAATGAAACTTACCGTGATCACGATGACGATTGCCGCTACGCTGGAACGATGTATCACAAGGTGAGTCGCAGACCAATGGTAAAAGTCAATCAACTCACCTTGTAAGAACGCCTGTATGAATACTATACATCATCAAATTCTCGAGTTGGGAGTCAGTTCTGTAACCAAGGTCCAAAAAAAGCAGTTTAAATTGCACGTTTGATTTAGTTCGAAACGAGGAAGGCTTTCTGCCCACCGTATAAACCCGGTCTTCAATCTCCATAAGAAAACACAGAGCGCGAACGCGATGGCGGTATCGACCAATGCGAGGACAGAGAACTGAGTACACAACAGCCACTACATTGACGTGTGCAAAAATTGTCAGTGTCCACAGCAGAAAATAACGAGGTAACTGACCGATATTTTTCCTAGATTGTTCAAGTCGCCTATTATCAGTCTTAGACAATTCAGCATAATACCCGAGAATCAATGAGTAACGTGCGGAGAATTGTGCTCACATCTGAGTCGATAGACCTGATAAATAAAGGGTCAGATTTTCTTACTTACAAATGAGAACATAGAATAGACTACATACCGAATGCAAGTCCTAATAGTGTCGTATGGTTAGCGTTCTCAGCTCTTCGCAACTCAAAAAATAAACAAACCACTGATTGTAAGGTTTCCGAACCACTAGAAGGAATATAAATTGCGGTATTAGTAGGAGGAGAGTCATAGAAAGAATGCAAGGGAGATATAGTACCAAGATCAACGTAAGAACCATATTCTTGCTGACTGCAGTTGGCATTAAAACAAATGCAAGTCATTAAGTAGTTGCAGATATCACTCACGCCTCATTACTCGGTATATGAATATTCTAAAGGCAAGTGAAACCGATGTCAGTATTAACGACCTGGAAGCATTGGATAATATTTTCGTACCCACGAATCAGGACATCGTTGATATTCTAATGATGATATTTGCATCGGTGAGTCGTTCATGAATAGCTTCAGTCACGCATTTACCGATATCGTATTGAATCCCTATCGAAGGTTCTGGGTAAGAGGCTCAATCGACGGGGTGTTTAGTAACGGAAGAACATACAAACATTGACCTGGGAAGGAGAATTCAGACCGTTGAGAATAGTACAGAGAAGGGTAGAACATACCAAGGCTCGCGGTTCAATACCGATGGATCGTTGTAATTTGTTATCGAAAAATAGTACACTTGATGGGCACCGAATGCAAGCTGGACAGAGCTTCCTATCCTACAGAGTATGTAGTCAATAAAGGGGTCGATTATAAAGAATCTATGCGCATCATATGCTGTTCAGACTAACCACAAGATGGCGACCTTCATGAATAAAAAGAAGAATGAGTATAAGACTCTTCATCCCGTAATTATCGCTGTTGACGAACATACCAGAGTCTTCAATAACCAACCATCCTTCCGATTGTTTATCATGTAATACGCGTATGTCTGGTCGCATACTACGCCGTGAAGACTTCGGTATTTTCATGAGTACATACGCCCATATACATGGCAACACCACTCACATAGCACCAATCAAATTTCCTAAAATTTTGTAAGCACTGAGATCATACACGAAGACAGCAAATAGATTGATACATACCAACGAATATAGCTCCTAGTGTATCATCCAAGTGAAGAGAAGCAGACATTTGAGGTCTTCGTGAAGGGTACTGAAAAGTATAGCAAAAAGTAGGAATAAAACAGTATGTCTTGATGTGTGGCTTTTTATGACCGCTGGTTATAATAATAACTGGCTGCCTGCCACCTTCAGTGCCTGGATAGCTGGTGATGCCGCTGTGCTCACTTGAATATGGTTGACATGCCCGAGGCCGCTAGATAGTTGCCCGGACAGATATGAGCATAGAGTGTGAACTCCATGAGAATAGAATAAGAGGACAGGTACACTATTAGGATAGCTTCCCAGTCCAGGACGTCAGCTAGCGATGATGTACGTAGAACGACTCGTACCATATCTTCAAGCCAGACAGAAAACGTATGTTGATGTCTTCATAGGCTGAAAGTCTTGCGTTTTTCTCTAGAAGCTTAGAGATAGCGACACTCGTAATGCAGCTCACGAATGATGATCGTGATGTTTCAGCGATTCCCTGTCAGTCAGCCACGAGACCGAAAGTCAGAAAGTCAAAGAGTGTTGGGCAAAAGAAAGCATCGTCAATTTCATATCTATGCTTGTTTAGAGCAGATAAAAGTATCAGCCAAACGATGATAATGATTTTGGCAACTAGTGACTTGACTTGAGACTTACAGGAAGGATTACTTAGGAACGATGTTGGTAACTCAACTGTCAATCAATACCTCATGCATTGATTGTGGCGAAAAATGATTCACTAGATGATTGATTGCGTTGAAAGGAAAGATCTCTGATGGACCCGCTGAACCGTGACATTGAGGAGGGATACGAGTACAGTATACCGACTCGTCCTGAACAACCCGAGGTGCTCCGGGGTCTTAGGCGTTTGGTAGCGCGGTGGCGTGGGGTCAGGAGTCTCTTCTCGGACTGGAGTGCTTGCCGGGTTCTATAGAATGATACTCAAGGGTCAAGGTCAAGTAAACCTCTAATATTTACAACTTGAAAAAGTGTCAGAAACAATAGCAGGATGTGCTCAAAATGCCTCTAACGAGTGTTCAAGTTCAAGTTTAACATGGACTCATAGGCGCCCCCTCCTCTCTCAAAAACTGTTTTACTCGACGATTCAGACATTAATATTGATCCTTCAAGCTTCAAGCTTCACATGCATGTCCTACTGGATTTGCCTATTCATCAACGCGGAGTTCTTTGTTTTTCGAAAGGTCATGAGGGATTTAGTGGTACGTGATCGACTTCTACACGAAACGTGACGGACAATTGAAAAACTGCGTAACAGGCGTACAATGAACTATCCAGTTTAGCTGGTCTTCTTGTTCTGGAATGAATATCAGTAGCTCATCAACTGATTCTTTTGTCAAGTCCACACTCACGAACCAAGTCAAACAAAGTCACTATGCACGCCGAATACACGATTATGCCACGTTGGATTTCGACACTTCATCAGATTAGTCCATCATGCACGTTACTATCTGCATGCAAGATACACGCTTCATCGTGCATTAAATAGCCTCGAGACCCAACATCATCTCTATCAACAGTATCGTTCACTTGCTTTGGACATCCCTCCCCACTGTCCGTAGTAATCTCTTGCAAGAATCATTCAGATCAACCATGGCTGCAACCACCCAAACACCACCATCAACCAAAAATAATGCTGTAACTCCTGCCACAACTGATACAGCGCAGATACGAGAGATGTTGGGTTCAATGAAGGCTACCCTCAACAATCTGTAAACATCCTCTCATTCTCCACTTGAAATATGATCTGATTAAATACACGTTATTAGCAATGCCACATTCCAGACACTGAATGACCAATCGGCCAAAGTCTCAACACTGGGTCCGGACATGGTAAGTATATATATCTTGCATTGTTCAACGCCGACTGACTCTAATCGTTTGTTATATTATTTTTAGAAAGACGTCGCGGTGCAAATCTACAACCTGCGTCGACAAATGCATAAACAAGGTCGCAAAAACGATGAACGTGTGAAGGATGTGAAAAATCTCGTTCAAACTCAACTACGAGAAAAGATAGCTAGTGACCTGAAGTGTGTTGCGTTCTTCAGAATCTCCACCGAGTTTCTATGTATTGTTGTTTTTTTAACTTGATGCTGAATCATAATCTTCAGGGAATGGATATCTGAATCGATCGTCCGAGAGACCAAGGCACAGGTCCATGACCAGGTAAAGTTGCAAATAAAAGAGCACTTGCATGTTACTTTGGAAGAACAAGTGGTGGGTAGCAAGAACCAACTCGTTGAAGTTCGACATGCTCTCGCGAACTCGTAAGCCCTTCCATTTCTCTATGGACTCTTCTTTACTCATGAAATGCAAACACGACTTTAGAGAGGCGCGAAGAGAGAATTCGATTATCAGCACAGATAATCTCAACGATGCATTACAGGTTGTCCTCAAGCCTGATGGAACAAAGTCAACTTTGTATCCAGCAAACTTGAATTCGCTCTTTGCTTACAGTCGTACGTTTCCTTTTCAATTCTGACTCTCGTAAAACTCATACCAGGTATGTCACAGCGGCGATGTTGGCGAACCTGCTCAAGGACCATGATCTCGCGGTACACCACCAGAGGGAGAAGAACCTCAATAGGTTCATGGCGCACATTGGTGAGATATCTTATTCACATCATCAGTTGATGTCTGTCAGACTGTTGCTAATTCAAATGTGACAGGAATACCATTCCAACTCGTTCCTGTCCCCGATGGTATGTAGGGATTGTTGTTATTCTTGCGCCAACGATTATTTTTTGCACCGAGACACGCTTCTTTCTTGTACAAATACATGTATACCACATTTAGCATTTTCTGTATATAATAGTCACATATCAACATCATCCGCCAAACTCGACCCATACCGCCGCTGAAACCTTACATAAGAACATGTTCACATATCACTAGTGAAATACCGCTTACCATAATCCTCAGGTTCAGTCTCAGCATCAGGCATTTCCTCAAACCCATCATCACCTTCAACATCGTCGAACTCATTCTCTTGATCGAACCAATCATTCTCATCGCCTTCCATATCCGCTTCATCATCATCCTCGTCGTATAGATCAGGGTCGTAATCTTCGTAGTGAACAGTACCTGGACCAGGTCCTGCTTGTTCGGTTTCCTGCGATTGTTGAACATCATCCACGTACTCCTCATCTTCATCCTGATCATGCTCCCAATGATTTTCTTGTTCATATCCTAGTGAGAACATCGCGTCTTGGAGAGTTGCAGCAGGATCACCCGCTGGAATAATTTGTCTACTCGGCCCTACGCATCTGTCGACATCTTCTCCCCTAGCACCGAGCAGTGAACGCATCTTCTGTATTTTAGGAGTATATGTGATGTATAACTTGGATTCGGTCATTTGCAAACATGACACATTTCGGAGATATGTATCTGCATCGAAGTACCGAAGTCTTGATGCTAGGAGATGCGGGTATGGAGTATGTCCTAGAAAGAGACGATCGCTGGCCCTTTTTGAAAACGATGTTTGACTTGTTTCGTCGAAAATATGATGTTTTGTTGGATCAAGGGTGAAAATGTATACTCCAGTCGACTGTGTCATTTAGGGAAAGAAAAGTGAGCTAGATTTGTAGGAATAAAAATTGAGAACGCCTTACGGAAACTACACCGACGCGTCCGAATTCAAATGCTAGATAGACTGTTGTTGAACGGTGTCCTTCTGAACGTAAGTCGATTTCGAGAATAGAATCGTTGAGAGCATGTTCCCCTTTGATAACTTTGACGTAGTCTCTTATAAGGATCAACCGATTGTCACTCAATGTCGCGGCCAAGTGGTTCTCCCATACATGAGCTGAACAATATCGTGAGATTCTATCGAACTGACGTCCAGTGAGACCTACCTCCAAGAAATCCCATTGAAAACGGATTTGGCTCTCTAGCAGGAGGACCTTGACTGAAACCAATCGGCACAGCTGAAGAAGGGAAGATATCTCCGTTGGATTTGGGCACATTAAGACCAACGGTAGGCCATGCCGGATCGGAAGCACCCAGGGAGAGTACACACGCTCCAGTGGCCCTCGAGAATACTGTGAGTGAAAAAATGGAACAGATGAAAACATAATCTTGGTTTAATTCCACATAGGTGATTGAACCAAAATTTCCAATGGGAGAGGGTTGAACGTCTTTGATAGTTTGAACTAATTGAGCTGACTCAATGTCATAGAGATAGGCTTTGGTGAATGAAGCAACGAGAAGAGTTGGATAGACGAATCGAAACGCTCGACCCATTTCCGGAGATGTCAACAGTGCCCAAGGCTTGAAATGTCCTGGCCCTTCCATACCACCATATTGATTTGCAGCATCTTCGCATGCTTTCCATTGATCACTATCTGGCAGATTATCAACAGGTTGTGGAGTTGAATTATACTCTGATGCGAGACGCCAAACTTCTTTGTGACTGCCTCGACGGTCAAAGATGAGGAAACCATTCGAGTATTCACAATGAGCCCAGCTTCGGACGTGATGCTATCATGTATTGAGATAAAACTGTACTATATGGAGAGGAAGAACTTACTGAGGACAACTGCCATAATATCGTGTCTGTCCCAAGGTCTATCACCCTCAACCCGCCACTAACATGAGTGGTGAACAAAAGGTTTCTTTGCTCGTCAATTTTGATGCGATGGACTCTATCTTCAGCAGCAGAACTCGAATGATAGGAAGCGGATCCGAATCCTGCCCAGCTACGTTCAACGTGAAGTAAGTGTTTGCCTAGCGATGATCTCAGCTGAACCGAATTTTGTTCATTCATAGCGGCAATTGCTCACAAAAGGAGCGCCAGTCCGTGATCCCCTTTGAAAAACGAACGAAATGTTTTGAAATCGCGTCCGATAAATCGTCTTCCATCGAGTTCACGAGTCCATGATGGAAGGCAGCTTGATGGAAGATCGTAGTCGCGTTCTCACTGAAGAATGTATGCCATGACCGAGAAATGATCTCAACGTTGTGAAGAGACTGGACTGGGAGATATAGAAGAATGTTTAACACAAGCTCTGGTGGTAACTGAGACAAAGACATGGAGCGTGTTACAGAGGAGACAAACCAAGAGGATGGATGTTAGAGGAAAGCCGCACAAAATGAAGAGGAGGATGATATGATTTGTTTGATACTGTTAGGATCCCAAGCTCTTGGACAACAGAGCCAAACAACGTCGATCTCGGCGTCTGGCTGAAATTACGTCGATTTTCCGTTAGAAATATTGATTTTATTCTTCTTCCCTCACCATATCTGCGTTTATGGCGGTATGTTGATTTTTTATCCTGAGGCATAAACACTGATGGTAATAACAGAACGATGGTCCGCCTTTAGCCCTGCTCAAGGACGCGTACATCCGACTCACCCACCCACAACTTCTCCTCTTTTGTGAAGTCAGATCAATTCCAATAAACGGTTCGGACGAAGATCTAGCATGTCGTCTCGCACAATACGATGTTCAGATGTACTCCTTCCCCTCACATCCTCACGGCACGCACATAAACGGGGCTTCACATCATGGTCATTCTAAACAACGACCTCGTCAAGTCAAGGCTTTGGATCTTCCTGTCGAGTTGCTTGCAGATATCATGGATCATGTAGGAGATTGGGAACTCGCGAGAGCAGTGGGTGTTCCTACTTCACTACCTCAACCTGTCGCCTGGACCAGAGCCTCTCCGTGCGATAATGCAATGTTAACAGGATATCTTCCCGTTATTCTCGCTGCCGACCCTGCCTCATACCCCCCTACAAAACTTGGCGCTACTGTCTCGATACGATTTGCCTATGTCAACGTCCTGGAGTACTTTCTTACCCAATATCGTTCCCTATTTCGCAATCTCTACAAAGGCGACATAATCCCTATTGTTGCCGCGCATCATGGTCGCACGTCGGTTTTATCATGGTGGAAACATGCCAAAGACCACAATCCAGACGTCTTCCCTCCCATCTCACGAAAATCGATATCAGATGCTATTGACGGTGCTTCACGTAATGGACAAGTGCCCTCCTTGGATTGGTGGCTCCATTCTGGTTTACCTATGGAGTATACGGAAGCAGCTTTAGAAATGGCAAGCGCAAAGAATCAAATTGATGTCCTCGACTGGTGGAAAGACCAAAGCAAACGATATAACCTACATCTCAAGATTGGCAGAGTCATGGATATGGCGAGCACGGCTGGCCATGTCGAGGTCTTAGAATGGTGGTCACGTTCCCAGTTAGATTTCAAGTATGACAGGCAAGCGATGTATCATGCAAGTTGCCACGGCAAGGTGAGATACATGTGTTCTACACGTTTCAAAATATGATTTACTGAACTCTATCGCAAAAGGTTGACGTGCTCCAGTGGTGGCTGTCGAGTGGTCTGCAACTGATTTTCGATCCAGATGCTTTGGTTGGCGCTACCAGGCACAACCGGCCAGAGGTGTTAGAGTGGTGGGATAAAAGCCTTCTGCCCATACAGTATCGCATGTGCGACATTGAGGAGGCGTTGGAAGATGCGATAGGCGGTGGGGAAGCAGCCAGGGAATGGTGGAAACAGAAAGGCGTAGATTTCAACGCGAATGACTCTGAGTGGATGAAGTTACGGAATCTGAATTAATTTTTTGGTATGCAGTCTCCCTCACATGGACTTGTAATCATTTACTTTCGTCTTTTCCCTTCCTTCACATCTTTCTTCCTTTGCAATATCTTGTTCACTGCATCAACACACTTATTTCGCATGTTACCGTCACTCTGCACTGTATACTACGCACTTTTCTGATTATGATCATGATCTACAATGCTGTATTTATGACTATATATTCTTGTTCCTGCATGTTTTGCTGTACAGTACTGTACATTTATACAATTACTATGGACAATCAACCACTGCCGAAAATTCTTCCAATGATCAAACATTTTATCAGATAAGATGTTTATAGAGTACACGTTATACCGTACGAGGTACGAGTGCCTTCTAATATTTGTCATGTACGTGGCATCATCACAATTCACTGCTTTACTGTCTACCCTTTCATTGTCGCCTGCGTTGTGCCCATTCATTCAACAATTCACTTCCGTTGATTCAGAATCATAAGTAGCCCCCAGGGCCCTCTGTTAGACAGCATGACGGGGCTTCGCAATCCTAAGTACAGAGCTCGGAAAGCAAGTTTCATTGCTTTCGGGCTCATTGTTCTTGCCACAGTTGCAACTGCTGCTTCAGCGAATGATGTATGTTCATCTTCATCTTGTGGTCACTTCATACACTTTATTCTAATGAATATGCTTAGGGCTCTACTTTTGTTGCTTCAGAACCAGAACCGCACCAAGTCATTGACCCCAATGTTGAAGGTCTGTACAAACCACTTGTCTTTTACTTACCCGTCTCATGACGACATGAACAGCTACAAGGGCCTACAAACAAGCCATGGCCACTCTTGCATCACTTAGTGATATTCCTCAGCCTCAAATATCCGACTATCCCAATGGTTATTCATCCACGACCCCTGCTTCGTCTTCCAACACCCTTCTTTCTTCCCTACTTCCAAATATCCAAGGACAAGGACCTATAGCAAGTGCAATGAGAATAGCTTTGAAACTTCGTTACCAAAATTGGATACCATCTTCCATCTCAAATCTGTTCAATCGAGAAGCCGGAATTGGTGGTGGAATGGGCAAAAGAAGAGAAGAAGAACTCAGAGGCAGAGCTGTGAAGGTTATTGACCTACTGCAACTGGCTGCTGAACTTGGAAACACAGATGCTTTGTTTACGCTGGGTCACATTTCATTGGTATGTTTCTATTATCCTGTATCAATGGGTTGTGTCGGTAATGACGTATGGTTTCTTTTCCTCTATCGCATTTCTTTTACTAGTTCCCTCCCAACACTCTCTTTCCCTCGGATCCTGCTCTGAGCTTTTCCTCGTTTGCTGAACACGCAGCTTTGACTGGAAATGCCACATCTCAATCCTATCTCGCTTTCTTCCATTCAACAGGATATCATGCGGTCACACCTGTAGACCAATCCAAAACGCAGCTATACTTGACGTTTGCAGCTCATGGCGGAAACAAAGGTGCTCAAATGTCTATGGGATATAGATATTGGAGCGGAATCGGTGTTGCGGAGAACTGTATGAATGCATTGAATTGGTATGAGGAAGCTGCTGAGCAAGGTATGTTTTCTTTTGAAGTGTTCACCTTCATATCATAATAATCAACGTTTTGTTTGGTATAGCAATGGCTAAATTCCTATCCGGACCTCCTGGAGGAAGAACTTTACCTTTGACTACTCCCCGTTTGTCAGACCTTGTTGGAGGTGTATACGGATTTGGAGCCAGTGTCGCGTCTACGACTTTGAATGCTGACCGAGCTGTCATCAAGACTGCGAAGGCTCGAGCGGCAGGTGAAACATGGGAAGACCTACTCGAATATTGTCTGGTATGTTCTTGATCTTTTTCTATTTATTTCATACTCATTTTGGTTATAGTTCAATGCAGATCGAGGAGAAGTTGATTTCGCATTCCGTCTTGGTAAAATATTCTACCAGGGCAGCATCTACAATTCTATGGGAGGCATCGCTTCTGGAGGAGATGGAGCAAGTGCAGTTCCACATGATTATCATAAAGCTCGGCATTACTTCACTAGAATTGCTCGTACAATTTGGCCTTCTGACCCAGCCAACCCACGACAGGCCCAAGCGCCTTCTAAAGCCGATAATCCTCCTGGAGCAGGTTACGCCGCTTTATCCGCTGGATATCTTGGTCGAATGTATCTGAGGGGAGAGGGTGTTAGGCAAGATGCTGCTATGGCCAAAATGTGGTTTGAACGAGGCGCTGTTTACGGAGAGAAGGAATGTCATAACGGACTAGGTATAATATGGAGAGATGGTTTGGTTGATGGAAAGAAGGATATGAAGAAAGCTTTGACTCATTTTGGAACTGCTGCAACACAAGAACTTGCCGAAGCTCTTGTTCACCTCGGAAAATATCACTACAGTAGGCTCTCTACTTCATCTCGTCGTCTCATTGTGGTAACTGATAGACACGATGTGTGAATGCTTATTAGCTATTGGTGAAACCAAGCTTGCTACAGCGTACTTCGAGCAGGCCGTTCGATATGGTTCACCTTTCGAAGCTTATTACTATCTTGCCGAAATCCAAAGTCGGATTGCCAGGAGTGCGTTGACCCCTCCTAACATCGCTGGAAGCGCTTGCTCTATCGCTGTATCATTTTACAAAATGGTTGCCGAGAAGGGGGTTTGGGAGGATGATCTTCTCAGAGATGCTGAAGAATTGTGGAAGCTTGGAACTGAACGCTCAAAGGAAATGGCTATGTTGAGATGGTGGATCGCAGCCGAAAGAGGATTCGAAGTCGCACAGAATAATCTTGCTTTCGTCCTTGATCAAGGTGGGATATCTTTTCGGAGCATGGCAAATCAAGATGAGACTAATTTTTTTTTTGCCAACAGACAAGAGTATTCTTCGTTCTACACGATTCGCACCTGTTTCCCCTTCCAATGATACAGCCCGACTTGCCTTGACCCAATGGATTCGATCCGCGGCTCAACGAAACTTTGATGCACTCGTTAAAGTTGGTGACTATTATTATCACGGTCTTGGCGTAGCAGACGAACCCGAAGATATTCGACATGAGAAAGCAGCTGGATACTACCAATCAGCTGCCGACTCTCAACTTAGTGCTTTAGCGATGTGGAACCTTGGTTGGATGTATGAGAACGGGAAGGGTGTCCCTCAAGATTTCCATCTCGCAAAACGGCATTATGATTCTGCGTTAGCAATGAATCAAGAGGCTTACCTTCCTGTCGTCCTTTCGCTGGTGAAACTCTACCTTCGGTCTGTGTGGCATACACTTTTGGGTGGAACTGATGGACTGAGCTTGTGGCCTTACGGAGAGGAACACGGTACGTTGGAGGATTTGTAAATGAACCTGCGTGCTCATGTCGTTCTTCTATCAGGTGATTCATACTACGAGGAACAAGCCAAGAAGCAAGAGATCGAAGGTGGCCGAATGAGTGACGACAGCCCCTCGAAGAACCCAACAAGTGATCAATACGTCGACGAAGAGGATGGTCGATGGTACCTTGGCAAAGCACGTGAAGAGTTAAATCGTCGCAAACTTGGGAAGACACCAGAACAGCTGGATGATCCTGTACAGGTTTGTGTATTCAACTCTTCGGTAATCATGGAAACAAACTAACCCAACATAGTGGGCAAGGGACCGACGGAATGCAGAAAATGATCGTGATGGCGACTTTGGCCCTGAAGATTATTTTGATGCTGCTACTCGTGGTGCTCACCGAGGCGAAGAAGAAGTGGATGAATTCGCAGAGACTATGCTCCTTGTCGTCCTGTGCATCACCGTTTCTACGCTTCTATTCATCCGTGGAAGATGGGTCGAACGAATGCGACGAGAAGAGCAGCAACAACAGCAGCAACAGCAACAGCAAGGCCAGCAGGCGAATGGTAATCCACCACCACCGGCTGGTGGCCTGTACCCTCCTCCTGGTGACCCAGCGAGAGATGACTGGAATGTGTTGCGATGAAGGCTGAGCATAGCATGTCCATGCATCGCAGTTTATATGTAAATTTACATGGAGATATTTATACCAAAAGCACTTGCATACCACTAGTTCATATCCGGCGTCACTTGCGGATATTTGTGACAAAGTCTATTGAAAGTCTATCACACGCAAGCTCATCGTGCGAGAGGAAGTTTAAACTGTTGGATCTGGATTGGATGAGGATCGTATGACATAAGCACTGCTGACGATATATTTGGCCTTGTTTGCCATACTGCTACTTTCGCGCTTGTTTGATGAACTTCAAAGTCAAACGTTTTGGCCTTCTCTCTTTGCACGGTATTTAAGTAAAGTAAAAACTTTCTGGCCTTTCCTTCCCTTCTACTTTGCTTTATCTCTATTCTTTGGACAACATGCCATTTGACGTCTCTTCTCTGCAAGGCCACATCACCGACATCCTATCGGCACCCGGTGTTGACCTTGCTACAATCAGCGCAAAACGCGTTCGAAAGAGGCTTTTGGAGCTCGAGCCGACTTTAACCTCCGATATCGTTCGAGACCATAAGGACGAAATCGATGCATTGATAGGAACTGTGTACGAGAAAGTCAGTGGGGATCAAGGTGATGCGGAAGACGGCGGTGAGTCAGACACAGGGGAGGGTTCAAGCAAGAGAAAGAGGGAGGACGACGATGGAGAGTCTCAGTCACCGCCAACATCTCCTTCCACAAAGAAAGTCAAGCCAAATAAACAGGAGGACAAGGATGCTGAATATGCGAGACAGTTGGACCGTGAGGTCAATGGTCGTGCGAGAACTGCAAGAGCTGCTGCCCCCAAAGCCAAAGCTAATGGTACAAAACGTGGAAAGAAGAAAAGTGCAGAAGTCGTCGATTCGGAAGGAGAGGAAGGTGCTGAACCTAAAAAGAGGAGGGGTGGTTTCACCAAAGAATACGCTCTCAGGTTTGGATCGGCCTTTATATTCACTTCTCCTGCATGTACGCTAATGCATTGTTCCTCGAATTTATGTAGTGAACCTTTGGCTGCTCTGTTGAATGCTGAGAAGATGTCACGACCCCAAGTTGTGAAACACATTTGGGATTACATCAAGTCCCATGATTTGCAAAATCCTAATGACAAGCGGGAAATTATTTGCGACGATAACATGAAGAAGATCTTCAACGTTGAAAAGATCAACATGTTCAAGATGAATAAGGCTTTGGGAGAGTGAGTAGTGTTCTTCCATAACATAACTTTGAACTCATTTTTTGCGTTATAGTCATCTTTCTGATGCTGCTGCGCAAGCCTAGTGTTACGATAAGACAAAACAGTTTCGTTGGAACGTATCTTTCTTCCTCCTCCATTTGGTTCTTTGTCTTCATCATCATTCATTCGACATTCATTTACGCACCCATGTTCTCCGCTGCCGCCATCATACAACATCATCCAAGTGCTCTTCACATCAATTACCACCCCGTTCGAACTACTCTCGGAACCTTCATATTCGTGCTTCGATTTTTGGGGGCCTCTTTTGCTGGTTTATCTGATATTCATAGTCAACCTTCCCATGACACATAATATAGCGAATCGGTGTACTCTACAGTTCTGTTTTCTTTCTGTGAAAATTATTATATATCTTCAACTTGTCTTTATATGCTCAATATTATTGTCTGTGATCTTTACAACGGAGTGATTCGACGAAGACTATCGGCTCTTCCTTCTTCGGGTGTTTCTAGGTATCTGACGAGAGTGTATAGGATCAGAACATAATCTGTCAATCAACAGAAGTAACAAGCTGACCATGTTTGCGTTCCAGCCAAGAAAGAAATTGACTGGCGTGGCGAGAAGTTATTTTGCTTCTCTGTGTGTATCGCATAGCAAACGTTTTGTATTGGGTGAGATCGACTTTGGAAGCATTGACGTGCTCCAAGGATTCCATAGCGCCGCGCAGGTACATCCATAGAGCTTCATGTTCGTCGTATGATTCGACTAATAGTCGTGCATGCTCGACCAATTTTTCCGGTCGTAAATAGTCGGAATATGAAGCAATTTCGAGTTGTGAAGGTAATTTGGATTGGTGAATGAGTTGATGAACTCTGCAAGCATATTGCATGGCTGTATACTCTGCGATATGACTCTCTATCCATTGAAGTGTCCATGAAAACTCTTCTAGGATAGCAATGGCTAAAGAGGAAGCTGAAAGAGGTTGAGTCCGGAATGTCGAAAGGTAGATAGCTGTCAATGAATCAATGCAGCGAGCTCGATGGGACCATGCGAAATAATTTCTTCTGTATGTTTCAGCAGCCTTTTCAGCCAAAGCAAATTCTTGAGCCATGACATTCAAAGGTATATCCAAGCCTACGAGTGTGTCTTCGTCCGTAGTAAGATTCCAAGGTTCAGGGATATTAAATGTGAGTGAGTTCGGTTGTGGAAGATGATATAGTTTTCGTAACAGCCATCGACGATGATGCCAAACGGTCGATTCTTTGGAAGCGTCACGGATATCCAATAGAACAGCCGTAAAACGCAGCTCGTACTCCACTGATATAACCTTCGATAGTACAAGCCGTTTCCTCGTATTCATTGCGGTATGATGAGCGGGATTTGCGAGTAAAATAACGGAGGATAAATCAATCAGCTCTCGAGAAGGGCATAGTGTATCGCTTTGTTTCCCGCGTGAACCTTGAATATTGTGAAAGATTTTGACCGCTTCCATGTAGGCTTTGTAGAGGACCTTTTGCGGTATACCTAAATTACCGTCGACAAGTAGATATGGTGAAGGTGGCTCGTTGCTATTGGTTTCCGGTTGAATCCATGAGGATATATCTCCTGGAAGAATTTCTATTGAAGACCTGGGATATCAGTTATCGATCGGCACAAGAGAAGGACACATGTAAATAAGACTGACGGTGGTGGAGACAAAGCTTGACCTAGAATAGTTACGAGAGACATCGTCGCTGCCGGATGTATGGGACGAAGTGTGCGTACTTGCGACCTGAGTTCTGACTGTAAAGCTGGGGTCGGAGATTCCTAGGATCAGTTATCTCACTCTGACATATGAGTAAGAAACGTACACGAACGTCTGGAAACCAATAATTTACTGCTTCGTTTTGCAGACGGTTATAGGTCGATTGGCGATGATGGAAGTCGTTTCTTGAGAGACGATAGCCAAATTGAGCAAATAATCAGCTGACGGCAACTCCCGCTTTCCTTTCATTGGTCAATGCCTGAGCACAGTTCGGCACTATGTGGCCTTTGAAAAAAAAATCCAATACATGGTATTCACAGTACCCTGTTTCTGAACTACTACTAAGTACAGCCAGTGAAACGAAGCTGACAAAAAAGGTCATAATAAACAATGGAATAGTAAACTTTGAAACGTTACAATAACAGAACTTCGAGGTCGGGAACGTCCTTCCAAGGATGTGAAGAAACCAATAAGATATATGCGTTAAGTAGGAGTAATAAAATGCTAGGAGTAGTGCAAGACGCGAAGAATACAGTTGTTGCAGACTTGAACGGCCAGGTTCTAATAATACGCTTTCGGGCCCAAGAATTCGAGTATCACCATAATACCGTTTAGAAGTCCCACAGTGTTCCCTAATGTCACAAGAACGATGTGAGAGATTGCAGTGGATACTGAGGAGTTTTTCACTCACGAAAGCTGGAATACCCTCCGCCTTGCAGCCCTCCATGATTTCTTGATTTCCCAAGTAATTTGAGGTAATGAAAACAACCTCTGCTCCCCACGAATGATACGCATCTCTAACAAGTTTCATCACATCTGGACGTCCACCTGAAAATTCTCACTGAGTACAATGTTATCCGAATCTTGAGTAGCAAGTACCGACCTCTCGCCTTAGAATCCCACAAGCAAAGACGTTCCGGACCAATATGCCGGTGGATCAGTGAAGAAATGGTAGGGCCAAATGTCTTCTCTTGGTCGGAGCCGATCCAAATCAAGTACCTGAATCGGAGAAGGTATAGATTCCGTATCAGTGTGATGAATATAGACACCGTGAGTGGAGACTGAAAGGAGCATTTTGTGGGAAGGACAGATTATGCTCACCAATTGGGATCCTACAAATTGACGCGATGAGAAGCCTCCCCAAAAAATGAGCAAATATCTACTTACCTGTAGACAAGTTGACAGCGCAGCACCCAAACCAGTACCAGTGCACACCCTAATTCCTCTCTTGTAGAGTGTTGACGTATGTGATACACCGGCGAACTGATGCAGCTCCCGTGAGCGATGAAAAAGACAGTGAATTGATAAATTCATTACCTTCAATTGTCGTGTCCATAAATGAGTAGGTGGGTCGTTGACTAAACTCCGAGTGAAGTCGCCTTGAACACCACAAATCAGATAGTGGTACTTGGCATGCGTGCCTTCCCTGAAGAATAGCTAAGATTAGATAGCACGGCCGATGGTATAACATTTCACTCACGAAATGATGCCGAATGCGTGATATTCCATGATGGAGGACCTCGATATCCTTGCAAGGAGACCTTGTTGCATCCCTCTCTCAAAGCGAAGAATGGCGACTTTTGGAGAAGGCTGGCGACAACTGTTCAGCCCAAAACATTTGCCAAAGAAGGCGAGGATCACTCACCACTTCAACATCCACTCTGACTTCTCGGACTGTGAACCATGGGACGAGAATGCTAGGATAGGATTAGAATCAGCCCCGAGTCTTCGGCGTGAGAGGGTATAAGTCGGTGCGCAGCAAATACTCACAACGCAGTCATGCCGAATGCAAACCAAAAGTCCTGTTGGCGAATAACTCGAACACCATCGGGGTTCCATGTGTGGGTGTTGAGATCATAACTATCACCTAAAACAACGAAGACCCAAGCTGAAATCGAAGACAGTCAGTGTTCGCTCTTAAGAATTGTTGAAGACAACCCGGCAGCACTCGTTGCACCCCGTGTGTGAATTTTTCTCTTCTCGCGACCGATCCGTCTCAGGGAGAAAATACTCACTCGAAAGTAAGCCAAGCCTGTATTCAAGACGGGTATTAAGCATACCGGAGCGCTAAGAACCTAAAAATAGAAATATACTCACCAGCCTATGAATCGATGATGGCGCTCGAAAACGCTGTGGATGAACGGCGTGAGATGAGAGACGGGCATAAAATATCCTTCTCCACATACTTGTGATGCGTGTTGCGAACCCAAGGGAATGCGCTGAGGATGCTGATGGCTACCGCGAGATTGGTGATTACACCCATGATCAAGACAGCATCGTGGTTGTCCTTGTGGTCGATGAAGATTAAGGTTACGCGGAAGATGAGCCAGGCAAAACCTGATGTTGCACATCCTGAATGAATGCCTCCCAGATGCTGCAACACAGATGTGCAACCTAGACGGAACCACAAAGGCGTCCACTATGAAATTGACCGAACATTAGCCTCGTATGAATGTCATGCTGAAACCTGGTGTTGTACGTGCCTTGGCAAAACACGTGTTCACAATTAAGTAGAGAAGACGGCCGAAGAGTTCATTCCTCATCAGTATCGCGAACAGCAGATTCCCCAGAACAAAGGCTCCTGTATATTGTCTTGGGTACTTCCATACGTTCATGGCGGCGAGTAACAACCCAGTGAAGTTGACTGACACTACGATAGCATAGAATTTGCTGAAATATCGCAAGATGCTGATGAGAATAGATCATGAAGCACAGCGTGCGATAGAAACTTACCGGTAGGTGTTCAGCCAGAGTCGGAATCGTACCCAGCGGCTTGCTCGTTTCTTTGGTTTGATTGGTGGTTTGGAGGTTTGCACGACGTTCGTTGAGACGATCTCGATGACTTTCTTTTCGTTCTCAGCATTTTGCCTGTTAAGAGCAAGTACGGTGTCTTGCACTGGGATGGGGGATGTTATTGAGAAGGTGGATAACTCTACAGTCGCCTTCTCGGGGTCGTCAAGAAAAGTGGGGGCTGGCATGTCGTCGAGAGCACGTAAGGCAGGATTGGTGATCTTGATGATATGATAGACTTGAATACGTTACGAGAATCGTGTGGGGTGAGGACGCTCAAGCCGCTGTGAGGGGGTCGAAGGGGAAATAAACTAGTGAACCTTCGAGCTCGGTAAGAACTGGACAGGGCTGGATTGAATGAGCAGGCAGCGAAGAGTCCAAGGTAAACCCGATTGTCTTTTAAAAGCGGGGTGAACCCGAGGTGACTGCGAATACATTTTCCGGGGAACCGGTGCGCTTGGGAAACCGCGTTTGCTGCCCTAAGGAGGGGTGGGGGAGATGTCAGGTCAGCAACAGGTATTCGAGATGTTCACACAGCTTATCGCCTACCCAAACTGGTGTCTACCAGCATGGGAGCAAACGATTACACCGTGTTTGTTTCGTGTAGGCGCATTCCGAACTTGAGGTATGCCTAAACGTGGACGTTAGTAGACAACCTGCGAAATCTCCGATCGTGGTCTCAATTTGTAACGCGTGTAACGTGGCATTTTGATGTGACTCTTCTTCTGCCCCCCAACGTTAACTTCACCACCTGGTGGCAATGCGCCAAGAAGAATGTTTCATTTTGAGCAGAGAACTTCGAGGTATATTGTTTAAGCGTATTAAGTGGATGCAGTGGTGGAGGAGCCCTTCGAGGACGTTGTGATTGAGCTATTTTCAATCATCACATCATCCGTGAGCCTTTCTAACCCGAATTGTCTCTTTTCTCCTTGACAATCAAATCTCACGAAACACAGGAATCCTCTGGATAATGCAAGAAGCAACCCTGACCAGACATCTTTTATTGATGTGAGTGCAAGCATTAATATTTTCAGCGGTTCGCTCGGTTTCTTTCTCCCAACTGTAACTCCGCAACTTCATTCAGACTGTTCGCTAAAACATCGTATCGCTCGCACCAATGGGTATTCTGCAGGAGAGTCTACAGGGTTCTGCACACTAGGCCTGCTCTGGTATGTTCTGGTACGTTTGTTCTTATTTTAATCTCTCACCTCACTATGAAAAACTTACTTTATTTGTGATTCTAACGACGCTTGTCCTTCTCGTAATTATTCTCGAAGCAAATCCCTCGCCTCTCCTCCCAAGCTGCCGATTATGGTATTGTCGCCTTCGAGTACGTCAAATTTCAATATGCATCTTGAAACTTCCAGTGCGTTACTGCATTGTTGTGAACATGTCAGTTAGCAAGTCTAACACTTGAGGATTATGACTGAAGAACTTCCTCTTTTTAGCCAATGCAACTGCTAGTTAATACTTCCTAAACATATATCCATGGATGATTGTGTTCCACAATTCACTGAGGCTTGTCTCAGCCGTGAAGTATTTTTATTCAGGATCCTATCACTGCCTTTTCAAACACTGATGATCCTCAAATTTCCGTGTATCGATAATTCTTTCAAACCCACAGGTGTGGTATTCAATGATGCACTAAGTTGCTCTAGAGTGACCTTATTTCTCAAAAGCAGATCTTTCGACATCCATTATCCTGTCAATCCATCGGCACGGATACTTTTGATGTCCACCACAATGCCACTACAACGATTGGACTGCGTCACAAGGGCGACTGCTTATGAGGTTTCTCACCGCGGACTATTATCTTGATGGTCCTGACGCCGTAGGGTCGCTTCTAGATCTCTAAAGTATCAACAGTTCTCCTGTATTTGCGGGGTATTTCACGGGTTGTGTGAGGATCCAAGTCTGCCAACATGATTAATGATGACTGACATAATTGCAAAGTCTCCCTGTCTGCGGAATTAGAGATATTCAACAAGAAGACCATATTGTCAGCAGTATGAGAAATTTCCAGTCATGTATTGGCGACATGCCAGTACTACTCGAAAGTCTTGCCAAATTTTCGTTTTCAGAAATCGTTGAAAGATGTGCGCCAAGTTGTTGATAGGATGATGGCCGCAGCAGATTGACTTTACTCGATCGTGCCTAGAAATTACGTAATTTAATTTTCTTGGCCCTATTTCCGGATATTTTATGGATAATTATCAGATAGAAGAGAACCTTGCGACCGAACTTCCAGTGCTATGACTATGATGAACGGATTGAGCAGGTCAGGTTCAGGTTCAGAGTTAGAAAGGAAAGAAGATTGTAAGATTGTAAATCACCGGGTGCATCTTAACATGTGAAGATTTCGTCACTTTGAGGATGATTGTCGGTTCATGCGGGGTAAATTGAATGTCGATAAATCCGCTTGTTGGTTGAGGATGACGGTGTGGGGGTGCGGGGATCAGCAAATAATTCTTGTTGGTGGACGCGTCTCGACGGTGTCGAGACAAATCTGTGCTAGGAAAACAGCGGCACCTTTCCGACGTTTTGTGGGGACATCACTGCAGTATGTCAAAAGAAAGGGTGGCTATTAGGTTCGAGCAAGCAAGTCGAGACTGTAGATGTAATGTGGACTGATTAGAATTTTCCGTGATTCAACGGTGGAATACTTAGCCGTGTCTAGTATGGACCTCTTGAGCGGAGGTTTTTTTGGTCGCTTGGCGTCACCGTGTACAGCTTCTTCGAACAGGGTTTGTATGTGGATTTATCTCGGAAATTGGAGGCTGTAGCAAAGGTGTAAGAGGCGTGCTTCCTTTTTGGTGGGGTGTGCATTTCTTGTGCAGTATGTCAGCTCCAAAGCCTGAGAATCCATATTCAGTCAGACCAGAGAGTCGGCCACCTAGCTGAAGGCGGGAGCACCAGTGGATGAATCCAGAGTTAACAGGGCATTTTCGAATTGTCAGGAAGCGTTGGTGCTTGGAGTTCTTCCTTGCGAAGATTGTTATTCGACTATACTGGAAATGCTGATCTCA
The DNA here is from genome assembly GCA_022606235.1 of Abortiporus biennis. Lineage (NCBI taxonomy): Eukaryota > Fungi > Basidiomycota > Agaricomycetes > Polyporales > Podoscyphaceae > Abortiporus > Abortiporus biennis. The sequence goes on from JABYQP010000042.1 coordinate 229,283, forward strand.
CAATTCAATGCCACGCGTCCGAGACGTTAAATGGACAAAGGAGTGACCAATGAATTTGCTGTGAGGTAAGGAGAACTAGACATCGGAAGTCAAGCAGGGGATTATACGGGAAATTGAAACAATTCAGATCTCTCTCTGGATGACAGGGTTTCCTGCTCAACAAAATAACAACGGCACGTGAAGGATGCAAAATATCGAGAGAGAAAAACGACTTACAGTACGATGAGATATATGCAGCTAAATCCTACTTCTTTGGCTGCCGAAAGATATTGTCTCGGTACCACTGTAACTCTATGATAGCAACAGGATGGTGAGGATACAACTACCGATCGAGAACTGCGTCCTACCTCGTATCGAGCCTCGAATATCGTCTAATGCCCTAAAGTAATGTGGTCAACAATTATAAGAGGTAACTTTTCAAGAGTGTTTTGCTCAGACCTGTGTGAGCTGTCCCCAGCTTCTCGGCGTGATCTTTTCACGGAAGGATACCAGCGACGGGCAAGTTCCTATTAATTTGAGTTGTATGTGAAAACAGGGTTCATTTATGTGGCCCTCGTGACATACCTTGATGGAAGAGACGTCTGACCAATTATAGGGAAGTGTTGAGTACTCTGGGATCGATGAAAACTACATACCGACAATACTGTAAACGCGGAAAGAGCGTATATTAGTTAATTCATTCATTGAATAAGAGATGGGCAGATATAGACCGATAGTGGAGCCAATTGACAACCTCCGGCATCTCGTTCAACAAAAATAACCGATCAACATGAACGGAATTGCCTGCGAGAACACCAGTTCGCTCAGTAGGGATCCATTTTTTGATGTAGTCTAGGACTTCTTTGGAAACAAATTCCTTGGTGTGCGGAGAATCTATACAAGCTTGTGTCAAACCAGACTTTTAGGGAGATGAGTAAGTAAGTGTTGGCGTGTTCTTAAAGAATTGACGCACAGAACCGTGTTGATTTGTGCACCATTCGTCCATTCTGTTGTTTGAGTTCATAATTAGATATCAAAAGTTGCAGAAGGAGTATCATGAACGTATACTTGTCTAAAGTCTCCTTGTCTGTTCGGATAATGTACTCCAACCCGTCGTCGACTAATTCGAGATTGCCATCTGTGATCAGGACCTGGGTAATTTTGATAAATTATACATAAGTTCGGAACAAGGACATTGGCATAACTGACTGCAATTTCGATAATCTTGTCAGTGTTATGGTTGAGACCTGTCATTTCACAATCAATCCACACCAATGGCCCGGAGGCCCAATCCAAGGATTGGGAGTTGCTCATGTAGCGAAAATTTGAAGTTCTAGCAGGTAGAATTTTTGTCCGAGTAACTCGAGAGAGATTAAAGAACCGCTGCAGCATCAAACTTACACTTCCTGCGGTAGTCTATTGAAATGCGATTCAGTGACGCATTACGATGACTTGGGGAAAAGAAGTGGACCTGAACACCTGATTAATCGACTTCAAGAAGTAAAGAACTCTATTCTGTGAACTCATTTCAACTTGTTCGCGTGAAATTAACAGAACATACCTAGTAGAGAATCCCTGCAGACGTATGGACGTTACAGTCAGTGAGGAAGAAACTTTAGATGATGGTAAAGGCGCGCTTAGACGCGGTGCACGTGTTTGTCACGTGGTATTTTAACAAGCGCCTTGCACTGTCCTTGAGAGATTCCGCTTCCATAACATTTCTTATTCTTTCTTGAACTCATACTACGAACGCTAATATTGAAGGCCAGATACCATGCCTTCACCATATTCTACACCAGGAATTCCTGGAGTACCGAATACCACACCCATGACGAATCATACACGACAAGCACTCAGGGCTCCAGTTTATAATCCTTACGACAAATTCACTCAGAACGAATTCGATGAGTGGATTAATGATATCACAGGCAAACTGAAGAGAGCTCTGGGACGCGAGGAACCAGAGATCATCGAGAACCACACTAATTCTGTGTCTCATACAGGGGATATATCCGCGTACGATGACAGCATCATGGAAGACTCATTCGCAGAAATTAAGGCGAGGCGTTTGGATAAAGGAAAACAGAGAGCAGTGGAGGATGGAGAGCAGGATTCCGTAGCAGAAGATAGTGAAGAAGTCGAAGAAGAGGATGATCTCTGGGGTAGAGGTTGGCACGAGGATGGCCAACTTCAATCCGACGAAGAAGCTCAAGATGATGAAGCGGAAAGCCCAAGAGCCGAAGCTCAGAACGACGTCATTGAGCTCTTGTCTTCAGACGAAGAGGAAGAGGAGGAGATACGGCCTGTGGCCACAGCGGCATCAGAAGAGTATGAAGATGAAGATGTTCTTGAGGAAGAAGAGGTCGAGGGAGAAGATGATGAAGATGAGGAGGAGGGTTATGAGGAACACGATGCTGAGGCTACGCAGTGGAGTGATGGTATATACGACGAAGAAGATGAGAATGAGAATGCAGAGGTGGACGAATTCGACGACCATAATATCACACCAAGTCCCAGCCCCTCACACCAGCCTTCCGCTCAACAGAATACTGTCCCCAGTGACGATGTTGTGCAAGAAGACAAAGGAGACAATGCGCAAGATGAAGAACAAGAAGGTACGGATATCTTATTCTCACAATGTGGTAATGTGTTCATAATGTGCTCATTGTTTATCATAGCATTCCCTCCATCGTCCATGTTTGGGCCATCTGAGATTATCACTATATCGGATCCGTGGGTTGGTCCGAGCACCTACGCTGAAGACTTCTACTCCGGAGGAGACCTCCTTCCTGGTGCATCCCATATTGGCAGCGCCCATTTGCTCCCTACCGAGGTGGATCATGTTGTAGAAATCGAACACAATGTCGACGAAGCCGACAACGGTGAGCTTACTACAGCCCATCATTCTCAGTTTCTAATAATTCGTTTCCCAGACTTTCCCCCCAAATCCGAGGATCCCGAACAGCCCGCCGACCTCAGCGACCCTTGGTCTGGTCCTCGCATGTTTGCCGAGGACTTGTATACTGGAGGAGAGCTTCGTGGTGGCATATCTCCTCTAACACCTTCACATCTCACTCCCGCTGGAGTCACTCCACTCTCTGAAGAAGATATCGGGATGTCTTTCACACCAGGAGTATTAACCCCGGAAGCTGACGACCAAGAACACTCAGTCGACGGCCAAGTTCCTAGTACTCAAATTGACCTGATTTCCAATGTTGAGACGGCTCCCGAATTTGACGCGAGTGCTCTAGACGAACTTTACGCAGAATTAGAGAACGTACCCCTTCCTCTTGACGTTCAGGAGCCACATGACTTTGGTCATCCATCTGATATGAAGGATGACCTAGAGCCAGAAATACTTGAGATAAGCGATGATGAACCTGAGGCATTGGACACAAATCACTTGCCAGTGGAACAGCATATCACGGTAGCCGACGACGCAGACAAAATTCATGATGTATCTGGAGTAAATGGTTTCCGTGAAGCGCATGTGGTAGATTCTTCCTCTGACTTTCCACCCACCGCTCCCCAATGTATGTTTTGTTTTCATCTTTTCGTGCTACTTTTATTGACTGGCTCATTGCTAGTGGATGCAAAATGTGATTCGGGCAATTCATCGTTTGAACCTGTCTCTTCTGGTGACGATGATTTCGGCGACCTTCCGATATCCACTGCAAACGACGAACATTCCCCAATAGTCCCTGTAGAAGCGATGGACTTTCTTGCTGAATTCACTCATGCTCAAAGTTCATCTCCTGAAGTGGAATCAAACCAGGAGCCAATTCCAGTAGATGTGCCCATGCAAGTAGCTGAAACTGTCAACGAGGTACAAGAGAAGGTAGAAGAGGGAGTACAAGAGGAAAAGCTCACAGGTCAACCTCCGATCTCAGAAGCGTCCCGGGCATCCACCGCACCTGAAGAAATTATGCTTGACAATCCGCCTTACGTTGTCCATGAAGTGACAGATTCAGAGCATGAAGAAGACGAGGACGAGCACAAAGATGATTATGAGGTTGTGAGTGTGCATGGAGAGGAGGTCACATTGATTGTCCATTACACAGTGGAAGAAGCTATGACGGAAGGTAGAAGGACAGCGGTAAGTTGCCAGTATTTTGTGCTATTCTTGATGCTGAGATTCGTACTTAGGAACCTGAGCCAGTCGTTGAAAATAATGTTCAGCCACTCGTAGCTCAACCATCAACTGCCAGCAAGGTTCACACTCTGCTCTCTTCTGAGTCGCAACCTAGAGATCAAATTCGTTCAAAAACTCCAGACGCCCTTTCCGCGATTCGTGAAATCACTTCCCAAAGCCCGAAGCTGGAATATGTTGCCGCGGAGAACGAAAGTGATGATGAACATCCTTCCGATTGGAGGTCGAGACGTCTTCACTTCAAGCGGTTCAGGTCAAAGGTATCAGATACTCAAACACGAGAAAGCTCAGTCAGTCGTTCAAATCTAGAGGTGAGTATCATTGATATTTCATCTCGTGCACGTCTGACCTCACTATTCTACCTGTAGAGAGCCACTTCCTCAAGTTCGATCATAGCTTCCACCTCTAAGCAGCCATTGGATTTCCCAATGCCAGTTTCTGCTAACCCAACAGTTCCTGATCCTACCAGTGCCTCAGCTACTCCTACCGCCCAAAGTCCCATCATACCTGAAACATCGGTTTTGACCGCGAAGGATGTAGATAGCAGCATTGCGAGTGCCCTACCATCAGGATTAGTGAAGCCAGTGTCACCGAAAAGTACCAGTGGACTGTTTACACCTCTAGATAGCAACTCTACACCGTCATCCCCTCTATTTCCTTCTGCGGAATTTACTCAAATTCCTGCTGCGATCAGTCGTCTGTTAAGGCCCGATAGCCATTCTACCAAACTACCTGGAACGACTTCTATTCCTCCACCTGCTGCTTCAAATCTTAAACAGCAGGTTAACATAGAAGAGCAAGCGAGTTCGAAGTCTTTGCCTCCAGTCGCTCCCACCGTCGAGGTCCCAGTCTCAATCTCAGCGATCAACGTCAATCACACTGATCTGAAGGCATCCAAGGACGAGACTGACAAGGATGCAGATGGTGAAGTTGATCCTGACTTCGTGCCTCGCCACGAGGAGGGTCCGATTCACGAAGCTCCAGGTTCGACGTCAGGAGGTATTGTACCAAATGGGTCTCGACAGGTCCCGCCTTCTCGGTGAGTTATGTGAGACATAATCACGATCTTTCGCTAATATATGCATTACAGCATCCCCATCTTGGTTTCATCCACTGAACAGAAAGCTATCAAGAAGAACGCTCATTTGAATTCTGAGATGACCGCATTTGCGCCAGAAACCATTTCGACTACCCATTCCAAGCACAGACACAAGCATCATCATAAGGAACACAAGCGTAAAAGCGAAACAAAGAGATCAAAGACTCATGGAATGGATGATGAGGAGCGCCCCTCTAAACGAAAACGTCCCGCCTCAACCACCACATCACTTCCACGTCTTACTATCAAAGTACCTCCTCCCAAGGAGCGGGAAGGCGGCCGTATCTTACATACTTATTCCAAAGCACACAAGAAGCGGAAGCTTGTTGAGCATAAAGACGAAGATGATCGGTCTATTGCTTCCAGTCGTGCTAGTGACAAGTCATCTATCAGTGCCAAAGCTAAAGCCGCTGCTAAATCACAGAAACCAGTATCGCAAGCACCGTCTATAAGTTCATCTATAGCCTCTACATCACAAATATCCCCCACCGCTGAGAAGTTGGCCGCGGATGATGCACAGTTGTTGGCCCGACCCCTCATTCATGCCCATGGGCAAGGGCATAAACCACCTCCTCAGATATCATCTCGGCAAAGCTTAACTAAGAGCACTGCAGCGCGGACCAATGGTTCTGCTGGTCCTTCTGGGCTTTCTACCTCCCAACCGTCCCAGTCACAGCCAACCTTGCCTGGTAAAATCCCCGTAACTCGATCCAATTGTCGATTCCACAAAATCAGCATTCCCAAGGACGAGCCTGATGGCCCAAGAGCTTTGTTCGTTGTACCTGGTTGTTCATTGAGCAATCGCGATCTTATGGCTGAGGAAGACATCGACGATCTGGGTGATGCAACCATGGCAGACAATCCTTACCTTGTACCGGATGTGGAATCTCTCGATTTTGAGCCGTACCTTATCAGTGTTCTCCGTCAACTAGTGAGAGTTGACTATCTTCGGGAGCAGGAGATTTTCTATCTTCCTATGCCAGGGGAAGAGGTAAAGTACAGGCCCAAGAAACCACCGAGAGCGCGGAAGTCTACAGGAGAAAAACATACGACTCCAACGTCACCCCAAACATCGAAAAACAGTCAGAAGAAACCGATATCACGAGCAGAATCCAGTTCTTCCATCTCGTCGTCTTCTTCAACATCTTCTTCAGAGTCATTATCTTCCTCCACAGAGTACCATGGAAGTAGTGATTCAGACTCTTCTGATGACGATGAACCTAAATTGCAGATGAAGCGGAAACGAGTTGGTACAAAGCTTCAACACAGCAAAGCTCCCAAAGAAGGACAAGAACATCGTCCTCAGTCGGCTTCCACTTCCCATACTGTTGACGATTCAGAGAAACGAGGCTTGAAACGAGTACGACCTGTTGATCCTACATTGGCAGCTAAGAACGCCGATACCCCTGGTGTCGCCACAAAAAAACGGAAGCTGTCTCCAACTGTGGTCAAGGTGTCAGGCAGTGACAGTGAGATAGGCGACTCGTCTTCGTCGGGGACCACCCCGGTGTAGTTTTTATCTATACGAAACTCTCTTGTTCTACATTCAAATTGTACACTTGGATTCGCTGATGACGATACATTTAATTGTATACACTTTTGCTACATAACAACATCTGCTCTGTTATATGTTTCAATCCGCGCGATTCCCTGTTTCTGCAACATTATCTCCAGTAAGATGGCCTTGACTGCTTTCCCCTCGGGAAGGTGGTCCACTGGTACTCGACGTGTAATATGCTTCTACAAGTTGTCGTCGTGTGGACTTATCCAGCTGATCTACTGCAGATACCAGGTCTTCCACCTCACGATGACCGAGAGGTGTAGAATGGAGGATGATAGCCATTAATTGAACGGCACAAGGAACATCGATGATTGTATCCTGTAACATATGCAGCTCATTCCCGCAACCCTTCACGAAAGAATCATCTTCTCCACAAAGACTGCGAATAGTCTCGTCAAAGAATAAGGCACCTACTAGTGCTGCATCACAAGGATCGCCTCCAGATATAGCCTCGGACACGAGACGAGAGACCAGGATGTATCGATGTGTGGGTTGCAACTGGCGGAATAATAGCTCTACTTCTCCAGCACGACGAGTTGCCAGGAATGCCTTCGCGTGATAAAGACACACCTGATCCAAGGTTTGTTCACTGGCAACGCTGGCGGTATAATCAAGCTGTGACTCCGCTTCGCTGTCGTCTGACATGTCAAGACCATATGCCTCAATGCGCTGTCGGGTAGAAGCGAAGACATCTTGAGGGCGGGGATAATAGACTTGGTCAAGGATATTCTGAATGAAAGTTACATATATAATCGATTCAGCTGAGGGTGGCGTATGCGATAATACTGCAAGCTTACCATCATCAAGAATCGAGTTTTCGAAGAGATAGTGTTTGTTTTGAGGACAGCCTCTATCTTCGCAACCACCTCCAAGGCGTCCAACATAGGAAAGGCGTTGAAGGCCCTCACAATAGGAAGAAGAAACCGATAAACGGCGACAGCTGCTCTGTCCCTTTCGTTTTTGTCTCCATGAAGGATCTGATTAAATAGTGTATCGAGCATGCCTTGTACATCATTGACAAGCAGCAAGGCTTCAACGAGTAACTCGCCAACGAATGAAGCGTGCGAGAACAATGCCGTACTGTCTTCCTGTATCTGGAAGATACGATCGAATTCGTACTGCACCAAAAGCCGAAGATTGGTTTCGAAGCAGTTGAGAGGATTGCCCACATGGAAGACATCGACCCTTCTCCAAAGACTTCGCTCTCCTTCCAATTCATCCATTATCTTCTGGCATAAAGCAACATAGAGGTCCATATGGATAGTATCTGTGATTCCTCGCCGGAAAATGTCCCGTACGAAGACATCAAGAATCTTGGAGTCATCGGTTCTTTCGATGGATACTGCCAGATGGACTATTTTGTCGGAGATAGAATCAAATTTCCACGTAGTCAGTTTGTTGAGGAGACCGCATAATGTGCGTCGAGTGTGAGTGAGATCGAGTGGAATGCTCCAAGCCTTCCAAGGCGAGGAACTCAGAGTGTGTGTAAGGTCGGAGGAGGATCGGGGGGTGGCCATTGTGGACCTGTGGCGAGAAAGCGGCGACGAATGAGTGTGAACGAGGGGAACTGCGACTTGAAGGATCTTAAAACCTATCGCCCACAAATGAAATTTCCCTTTGTCAGTTTCATTACCGCAGGAAAACTAATACATTGCTCACCGCCTTTGACAAGCTACTACATCTCTCTGAGAGTATAAAACAGCATTTCCCGGAAGTACGTCCGAAGTCCTCTGAAAAGGTCCCTATTGTTGAAATGATACAACGGGTTCTCTGTAATATTCTCACAACGAGAAAGGAGAGAATATTACAATCAGCAAAGTTGGTAAAAGAATCGAGACAATAGGCGATCCGGGTTTCTCTCCAAAATTAAAACCACCTGGCGAAAATGACCTACCATTTTCGGCGAGTCGGCGACTGCACACATATTATTGGCTAGCAGGAGTGGAACGTGGCGCTATGCTTGTTTAGCATCATCGGTTTCACAATCGAATACGTCTGCTGCAGCAAAACGAGCTGCCGCTGAACGTTGAATAAAGGTTTCTTTGAATGGATACGGATGATCATGCATTATGAATCATATGATATATATTGCAAGTTTAGGAAGAAAATACCTGCAAAGAAAACGGAAAGGGAGTTTTTTTATGAGAATCATGTGCTTCAAAGAGGTTCTCAATGCGAAAATCGTACCCAGTATATTACAGACACATTGTGCTACGACTGGCGCCTAAATAAAATGAATGTCATTAAAGAACAACTGGCGAGAGGAAATTGACCATTACCGTTAATAAATCAAAGGACACGATGTCAGCGGGTGTACAGTATCAATGAAAAGAAAAGTCAAGAAATGGTCCAGTGGGATAGATACAGTTTCTGGGGCCAACGTCGTGAGATCACTTCTTCCCCGTCTTCTTTATGGGGAGCTTCTTCTTTGGACGTACTTCCGTATCTTCGTCCTCTTCGTCATCGTCCGAATGAGCCACAGGTTTCTTGGATCTAGAGGTAGCAGGTTTCTTCTTCAAATTCTGTTTCTTGACTTCCTTTTCTTCATCTTCATCAGACAAAAATTCGTCCTCTTCTACCTTTTTCTTTTTCTTCGGGGGAGCGGTTTTGGTGGCCTTCGGTTTCAGAGCTTTCTTCTCAGATTCTTTAGGTTCCTCTTCATCGTCCGAAGCAAAAGGATCGTCTTCAGCAGCCTTTCTCTTCAGCTTTGGTTTAACCTTTGTTGTAGAGTCTCCGCCGGAGCCTTCTGCCTTAGCCTGTGCTGATTGCTCCTTGACCTCTGCTTTAGCAGCGCTAAGTTCAGCATAGTATGCATCCTTGAGTTCCTATATAAACCCGATATTAATTATCTTTTGAATGGAAAAAAGGCGTGTATGACGACCCATGCGGTACAGCGACTAACCTTGATCTCGGTCTCTTTGAGAAGCGCAGTGTTTCGCCACACCTTTGTATCAAAATAAAACCAATTGTGGAAAATCATCGCAAGTGGTGTAGAAGGGCACATACCGTGGATTGAATACCGCTAGGATGCTTGCTGTCGAGGCCTTGTCATATGAAGCGTATTGTAAGATATGAGTTGGAGACCGCTCGGATGACTGTACCTACCGATGGACGTATACAGGTTGGACTTGACGCCATTGAGGTTCAAGCCGTGCTTTCGGAGCAACACCTTCATAACCTGAAAATTTAAGCCCCGAAGATGTCACGGAAAGTGAAGCCTAACCTCAGGCCAGACTCTTTCTGTATGTATGAAAGCCACGCACCTCCAGGACAGTCTCTTTATCGTACACGTTGGGCATATATAAACACATGACATGTTGATAATTAGGGGTATCGTTCTTCGGGGAGGTTGCAACCTTCGCCAGGTGAACACTGGTTGGGTTCAAGGGTCCTTCAATGATTGAATCTTGAAAGGATGAATGAGTCAATTGTTAGATTCAGATAAGAAATTATCACGTACTTGCGACAGTCGACCAAATTATATCAATCCGGTCAGCAGGGGCGAAAATCAGCCTGATTTCAATCAGCAAAAGAGGCAGGATCATGAGAGAGCGAATGTGCAACGAACCATTTTCCTGAAACATAACCGTGCCGCTCAGATATTTCCTTCAACTTTTCCGCGGCTTCTGATTGTAACTGCAATGCGTATCATATCGAGTGTAATAAGAATTCACAGCTCGGAGATCAAACGAACGTAATCCACAGACCTCTTCACGAAGTTCTTTCTTGCTCTTCGTACCTTTCTTCTTGTTTCCGCGAAGAGGAATACTGTCATCGTTCTATTCCACCTATGAGTCTCAGTTGTAAAGTTGCATGATGAGACGCACCTTGATAGCTTCAACCTTCTCTGCCACTTCTTTCACTGTTATAACAGAAGCCAGTTCATCCACATTATTGATATGACCCATATGGTATCTCTCAGAACGTACCATACTTGGCAGCTTCATCAATAGCAGCCTCCCGGCCATTCTCCTCCTCCGACTTAGACTTCTGGACCCAAATCCACTGTACTCGCGTACATGATCAATGCAGAAGCGTGAAGGATATGAATTATACGTACTGGTTTAGTCCCATCATTCTGTACCATAGAAGGCTTATACTTCAGGGAAGCAATTCATTGTGTAACGCGTTAGTATCCAGTCCAAACAATGATTATTGCTGCGAACACACCTTGGCCAGAAAGTCCTTCAGGCTCAGCTCAGAGCTTGAATCCCATTCATACTGGTAGGAAGTGGGTAGAATATCATCATCTGCAGTCATCTTAAGAATTTAATGAATTAGTTATACGCGGAAAGGACGAGGTTAAATGTTAGACGTTCGTGATAGAGAACCTCAACGAACTTGAAGTTGAATTGAACTTGGCATCACACCAGTCACGTGCGCGTTATTTAGTTCTGTTTGTACAAAACTTGAAAAGATGCGTTATGGAAAACATAGAGACTCAAGAGACTCTTGCATGACAATATCTCGACACGAAGATTGTTAATTTTATTACATCTTGTTGCAAGCAAACGGGAATATTACAGAAAATGATACACTGCTTCCTCTAGAATTTCTAAATCAAGATGCTTATGTTTGAGCGTTAGTATTCTACGGTAAGAGGTCTGCTGGAGTACTGAGCTCATCTAGCTTGAGTTCTTGTGGTTGTTGTCCGGGACGAGAGTGAGGGATTGACGCATTAGGTTCACGGTTGAGTGCGAATTTCTTCACCAACTCCGGCTCGAGAGTTCCTTGTATCGCATCCGCGACAAGTTTGCCAATATTCGGAAGGAACTAGCATACAGCACAAGGTAGAGTGAGCAAAGAATAGTCTGATATCGGTCGATAAGTATAGCAAACCTTATATGCATGTCCACTACCAGCCGTAGCAAACACGATTCCACTATCAGTTGGGTGGTATCCAATGATCCAGTCGTCATCTGGGGAGTCCGTATACCTGGACCAATAAAATCATTCAGTTAGATGGGACTCGATGACAACGTCATAATGCCAGCACAAGAAGCGTACCAGCACAGTCGAGTTCCACTGAATGGTTTCTTAGCAAGTCCAGGGAATACTTCTTGAAGATGTTTTCTGAAAGCTTGGATTCTCTCCTTTGGCACACGAAGACCATCTTCGCCATCTGAAAGTTTGGTGCGTGGTGTGGATATTGAGCTGGTCGAGGAGGTCCAAGTATGGCCACTGTGATGAATGGACATTTTCATGATGTTGTCTTGATTAGGCTGGTTTTCATAGGCCGGAAATGAGACGGTGAAAACGGCGACAAAGGCAAAAAATTAGTTTCGAGTACTCACTGGAAACATGTAGAAACCTGATTCAAAATCTAGGTATACCGGAACATTGGAATAAAGTTTAGCTTCTTCTGGTGTGAGTTGAATGAAGGCGACACTTTGGCTGTTGAAACACCAGATCAGGAACAGATGTAAAATGAACTTCTATGATAGCATACCCGGTTGCAAGACATGTCTTTTTCAGGTCCAAAGTAGTGAATGTTGATGCTGTCCAAGATCCAGATGCCAAAACGACGAGTTCGGCTTCGTACTCAGACCCATCGGCACATTTAACTCCAGAAGTTTTCCCGTCTTTCTGCAATAGAGATGTGACCGCTTTTCCAGGTATAACTTTCCCTCCCAATGCTTCCACTTTTGATTGTAGACGGGATACGCCTTGTGCAGCAAAGGCCCATCCACCATCTTTATTCAAATATCCGGTCCTGCCATCGAAAGAACCTAGTTCTATATCCCCAGAGAAGAGTGTACGGATAGCGTCTGGAGATGAGAACTTCTCGATGCGCGCTCCAAGTGCAACATCGTTGATGTACGCTTCATCGGTGTATGCTGCTTCTCCAGTTCCCAACACAAGCACTCCGGATCTTTGAGGAGAAGAAAAAAACATGTTAGGAAGGCTATGTAAAACCAAAGTACCTAGAAACGTTCCATGATATCCACGTACTCATGATATGTATCACCCCACTCCGACGTATCTTTCCAAGCTTCAATAGCTTCACGAGCTAAACGAGAGTAAAACAGATCGGGGTATGAACTTCGAACAACTGATTGGAGGACAATTGGTGCTCAGTTCAAAATCAATCAAAGGAAAGGGTGGTTACCAACGTACTCTTGTTGATATCAGTACTGGCAGCATCGGGAGCAGGAAGCACACTGGAGCGATCAAGGATGGTGATAGATGTAAAGCCTCTCTTGAGTAAATGATATGCAGTTGACAACCCGAAACAGCCTGCACCGACGATCAAAATCTTGCTGCTTGTGTCGACTGCCATTGTCAATGTTTCGAACGTTATGGGTGGGGGGTCAAAGTCTGAGATTGGATGAGAATGAGTAGCTGCAATAGTTTATCACGGATTTGAGCTCTATCTTCCAGTTCTTGATTGATTTTGCCGCTTCATTTGACTCGAATGCGACCGGTCTCGTCAAACGAAACTTATCATGTTTTCCTGCAAAGTGAGAGCCTAGATTGATAGAGTATTGCATTTCCATCGAGCACTGAGATGGGCATATGCTACACGGCTATGTTCGGTTTGGCGGGCAGACACAGCAAATCCAGTCCAAGATTTTGCATGCAAATATCATGGAAAAAGTGGCGAAAATGTTCGGACTTGTCTAACAATCTTGTGACCCCAAAAATGTGTAGAAATATTGTTAAATATTGTAAAAATAATAATGGATTTGTAGAAAACCTGTGAAAAATGCTGAAAATCTTCTATTTTTTTCTGTCCAGAAAAGCGGCCAAAACTTTCAAACATTTTGGCCAAATTTTACGCGATATTTCTACCTGAAATATTGGACTGGATGTCCTGTGAGAAAGACAGCAAACGAAAGAGATGGCACGGCGTCTGTTACTGTAATCTTTCGGAGTACACCCATTTTGATTGTCGCAATCAATTTCATGGTGAGTTCGCAGACTCATCATACAAACAGACCACTATCGAGGATTCGGATGAATTATTCTGTTCACTCATCTTCCGGAAAGAGTGCTCTAACTAAGCAGCAGGCTGCATCATTCGATTGGGGAGGGGTACTGGATGATATGGTAAGAGAGCGACAGGGTAGCAATACCAACTTATCTCGACTTGAAAAAATATTGAGAGGGAGGAGAGTTGTCTTTGACTGATTATCGTTACGTGCTGAGCGATCAAGCCAAGCTCGACAGGTCAGCTACATGGAGAGATGTCTCCGTGTCTAGCTGCCATCCACTGTCCATCTTCAAGTCGACGGCGGTCCTCTGCATCGACAAAGTCGATCACCTTCTCCCAATTAATTGAGCTGCAAGTACTACGTATACTTTACAGAGGCTTAGGTGCCCTATGAAGGCCTAGTGACAGGCTGGCTGGAAAGCAGGCATTGTACAGCTAATTACAGGCAAATTTGACGTTCGACATCATCGGTCTTGTCCCAAGAGTGGACAGCAAAATCGCTCCCTCGTGTATCTAATTGACTCTACCTTTCCCGGGTACCGGCGTGCCGGCGTGGTTGGGTTGCTTTATATCCTCCTCATAACGAAGGTAAAAAATCTATGTTCAGAATGCGATAGCAAAAATACAAATTACGTTCATGGTGTCTACAAATGTGAAAGCAGCAGGTCCTTGAAATTGAAATGAAAGCAAAGTAAAAGTAACTCAAGCAAACAGTCCAACAATAACATCCCTAAGTTTCCCATCTCGTATTGCCTAAAGAAATAGGATAGATCAGCGACAGTGCGACAAGGCAGGACGAAAACAGACTTACTTCGTAGATCAGTGAGATATTTTGACCGATAGTTACCTCTTCTACACCTGGTCCTTCCTTGAAAAGTTCAAGATTCTCAGCGCCGTGCATACGAACGCCCAAATTCAACCGGATGAACTCGTACACAGGTCGTGTGCGACCTAAGAATCGAGAGGCTGGGGAAGGTCCCTTCCCACCTAAAAGGTAGTCCCTTCTCAACTTGACGAGAAGGGCGGAAGATTGCTCTGCGACGGCGGCTCGGAAATCGTGGATTTTGGTCATTGCAGGGATTCGTGAAGGCTCAGCTGAGCAGAAATCAACGAGAGTTGTGGTAGTAGAAGAGGCGACCGTGTGCATTCGAGGAATGATGTCCATCGTGGTCGTTGCCTCCAAAGATCTGTCCACGATCCGAATCAATCGGGTGTACAGCTGTCTCTCCAAGTCAGGGGTGAGGTATGATCCGAAGTGGAGGATCAGTTGCTGTTGAATGATAGCGTCGATGCCAGTTTGCAGCTCGTGTTGAAGAGCACGCAGATCGAGCGCCTGACATAGCACGTATAGGTAGCTTGCGATCAACATCGACAGAACCTCCAGAGAGTTGATGGTTGCACGTGCAGAGATCAGCGCGAGAGAACTATGATGATAACAGTCAGAACGATTGATATGGAAGATGTGTGAGGGTGATTGTCCCTTACTTGACTGCCTGGTTGTGCATCTCCGCGGATTGTACGTGAGTGGAAACAGGATTTGCTAGGTGGCCAAGCTCTCCAACATAGGCAGCCGTGGCGATGTCAATACCCTTGGTGTGATAGTTGAGTGATGGTTCGGTTGCAGAAAGGTTCGGTGGCAGTCCACGGTTCATTGTTGGGTTGACTAACTCCGTGCATTGAGCAAAGATGATCTTGCCAATGTGGTGAAGAGAGAGTCGCGTTTTCTCCATGGAATTAGTAACGGCCATAGCCTGGAAATTTCCACCGTGGTGGACCATTCCCGTTTCACCGTCGATCAAGGGGTTATCTGTGGCTAGAATTATTTGTCAGAAAACTAGGTTTAGTGCTGAAAACAAAGGAAACATACTAGAATTGCACTCGATGGTTAACGTAGCGAGAGAGGCCAGAAGGTCTTCTATTTGGGGACCAATGAATTGGGCGGCGGTCCTCAGAGGGTATCGGTCTTGTCTAAGTTCCCCCATATCGTCTGATATACTCTTCTCTTCTTCAACAGTAACAGCAAACTGAGTGCCTTCGAGGAGATCGTTGATGTTTCTTGCGACTTCTACTTGTCCAGGGTGAGGCCGAGCGATGTCATGAATGAAAGGATCGAAAGACCCTTGCGCCCCAAGCATTGCTTCGGTGCCCATAGCCGTACACACCTGAGAAAGCAAAGCAAGTTGAACAGCGTCATTCAACGCTAATGTCGCCACAGATGCTGAGAATGCAGTGCCGTTGAGGACACCAAGATGTTCTTTCGAAGAGAGAGGAATGGGTTCAATACCATGTCTCGCAAGCGCAAGACGCGAAGAAACGACCTCTCGGGCACCAAAGTAGCGTTCCCCATCGAAGACGCGAATGGAAGGGTTTCCACTAATGGTTCCGGCGATATATGACAAGGGAGAGAGGTCTGTACCAAAAGATGTTAGCTACAGAAGAAGTTCCACTGATTGAAATAGTATGAACATACCACCAGACGCTGAAATACTTCCGCGTAGAGGCACAAGCGGAGTTACGTTGCAACGAAGAAGATCTCCCATTTTCTCGATAAGCTCCCATCGCACACCAGAATGGCCACGTATGAGAGAGTTCATGCGGATGAGAATAGCCCCTCGGACCCAAGACTCAGGCATGCTGGTAGATGCTAAAGGGTCGGAAAGGGGTAAAGAAGAGAGAGGATTTTCAGTGTTCGACGGAAGGACACCCGCTTGCTGGTGTTGAAGGAGCGCATGCCCCAGAGAGATAGGGTCATTGGTTCGGGTATCAGCTATAGATAGTTCAATGTCAAAGTTCAACGAGAACGTCTTGTAAAACTATAAACTAACCACTTCCGCCAAACCCGGTACTGACACCGTATATGCTGGTTTGGGTGTCAATTTTGCGGACAATCACTGAGCGACTTTTCGCAACCGCTTCTTTGGTGTTCAAAGAATCGTCTAATGTTGCTGTCGCGCCGTGACGAGCGACTGCAGTAACAGCAGCCAATGAAAGACTGCGTCCATCAAGAACTACAGGTTTACCAGACCTAGCAAGCACATCAGTCGATGTATGCGAATATTGAGGTAATATCACGTACTTGTATAACTCCAGTTGTTTGTGCGATTCGACGAACTTGGCAAGTAGCGTGCTAGTAGGCTCAGCAACAACAACACTGTTCAACGTAGGAGCAGCACCGTTGGCATTACCATCCTCAATAACGCGGCTGAAGGTATGACCATTTGTCACCGAGACCGTCGAGCTCTTCCGCGAGTTGAAGAGGTCAGATGGAGAGGGGGTAAAGCTGTTCGAGGAATATGATTCTGTCTTGGTGGGCATGTGTGGAGAGGGGGGAATTGTGGTATGGGTATGAGTTGTCTGGGGAAGGCGAATTGAGGAGAACTAGACATATTTTGAGGGCTCTTTATATGCGGACGGATAGATATTATTTTGCTGAGGTTCGCCGTCATTAGCTGTCAAGATCCAGATCGGACAATCTTTATGTTCTAGTAAATGTCCAAAATGGGTCTTCACACGGGTGAATTAATTGCAGATTGATCTAAACCTCCTCCATTTGGGAGGTTTGCATGATCCTTCCGGGGACCACAATCCGTCGTCGACAAAAAACCGTCGACCAGATTTCGCCAAAATATCACCTCCACACCGAAAATCATTGCGGAGGATACGATTCGAATCAACCTGAAATTCTGCAATAATTTTAGATCCGTCCGACTATACCTTCCACATAGGGGGAATCCGAAGTCCAGGAGAAAGAGAAAGGAGTTCTCAGTCGAGAACTTCTCAGCCGTTCGAAGTACCCAAAATCCAGTTAACGATGTTCAAAAACTCGTATTTTGACGTACTGGAGTAATTGACTGCAACTGGCAGTGTTCGAGAGCATGATGTGTTGGTGTGAGTCAAGATGACATCCTCTATCAGCTAACAGCCACAATATTGACATACCCTGAAAACAGCTTTTCTCTGTGCAGTATGGGAATCCATCTCGTCGTCCATACATGAGCAAGTGACGACCGCTCCCGACATCATCGTGCGGTAGGCCTCTGGTTGAAGTTGTAATCTGAGTCTGGAGCGTCTGTTTCCAACTAACGGTGACCATCGGCTTTTAGTCGGCTTCTTTCTAGGTATTGCGGTATCTCTGAGGCCATCACAGAGCGAGAATAGATTCAATATCCACAGTATCATCCACGTTATCGTAGGGACATTCTACAGGAAGTAAGCACTTACGGAGTCTGTCACCATTGAGAATATGATTCTATCTCACGTCCGTTCGCTCTGCAGATCAAACGCCTTGTTCTTATTTTCGATTCACGGTCGCATTTGGAGGTCTCAGTGATCTAACTTCTCAGCAGCGTCGTTCCCTGTGCAAACCTCTCCCTCTAAACTCATCATTGGTAAACCAGACCGTCGTGCTGCTACACGAGAAGCGCCACGACTGAATATACAAATTCCCTCGCTACTCTGCCACGAGTCAAAACGACCCGAAACTTCCCTCACGGAAGTATATACGACTCCTCGATGGCTTACAGGACTGTCTACATACTCAGAGCCAATCCAAGCACGTACCGTCTTCCTATCTCCGCCGTATAGGCAAGATCGTACTACTACTTCACAACCGGTCCTCCAAACTACGCATCTGTCTTTAACCAACTACCCCTCTGGTTTCAATAGAGTCCAAAATATCTCAATGTCCGTATAAAATACCCAGCGACATCTGTCGAGATAGCAGACCGTGTACACTGGTACAGAGAAGCGTCGGATTCATACTGTAGCAAAATGCGATGATAAGCTCAGCTATTTCGTCTTTCAATTACGGAAGTGCCAATAACCGCAATCTCCCCAAACACTCATACTGGGATGTCCA
This sequence comes from Abortiporus biennis, assembly GCA_022606235.1. Lineage (NCBI taxonomy): Eukaryota > Fungi > Basidiomycota > Agaricomycetes > Polyporales > Podoscyphaceae > Abortiporus > Abortiporus biennis. The sequence goes on from JABYQP010000042.1 coordinate 247,864, forward strand.
CTGGCATTGGCTTCAAGTTCGGCTGCTATGACAGTGTCTATTTTCGTGCAAGTATACAAAGCCGTACGCTCTTTGTTTCACATATGAGTATTGGTGTTTTTGTTTGTAAATTAGCTCCCAATTCAAGTTACTGACCAAAAGATTTTTCAGGAAGACATTCGACTTCAACTCATACGTGCAGCGCCCCCGTTGATCGGCGGCCCTGAACTTGGATAGACATTGGACAGACGTGTCCTGTCACGCCCTCAATCAGTGACACTCTTCATTAACAACTGCCCCTTCAATCTCCATAGCGACTCTGAGAATGATGACTTGCCCTCAAACCGGGCAGGAAGTAATTCGTCTCTTCAACGCAACGATTGTACCAACTTATTTGAGCCACATTGTGCGGATATTGCAAGGTACGACCGTGACTAACTTGCGTGCCGCCTCTTGATATAGACATCAGATCATGGTTCCGGTGGCGTCCTCAACGGGAAGAATACACAAAACGGCTGTGTTATTCGTAGCTCTGCGGTGAAGATAAACTGATCGTTTGCCGTGTACGTGTCCATTCACTCCTTTTCTTGTGAACGTTTCTTTTTTATGCCAGTTTACTCACCAGTGATCAGATCGCATTCTTGATTTTGGCAAGCCCTGTTCTCTCCGCGGTGCGTGTATTCACCATATACCGAAGGCGCAGTGTTTCGTGCTCGTTAACAACACTGCATTTTCATAAACCCGTAGAAGTCATCTGGTGGAATACACGTTCGCAGATGATTGTGGCAACGTTTACGGACGATTTCCTTCAATAATCGAATATTCCCGGTTCCGTATGCCTATCTTCTCCTTTGCACAGGATTTATACCTGTTACACCGAAACTTATAAATGAAAAGTATTTTTATTGCATCGCGGAGAATGTGTTATGAAGCGAGGTGATATGTATCCTAATACTTCCCTCTGAAACTGGACAGCTCCGTGTCAAATGCTGCGACCTTCAGGAGACATATCACATCTTCCTTAATCATCATATAAAATTATTGGCCGCGTTGAGATTATTTCTGTCTCTGTATTGGAGGGATGTTGCCAACATCCCGAACATTTTTTCAGAATTGAAGCTCATCATGACATTCAAGTCTGTATCGTACCTGGCGATCACACTGAGCATAAGAAAGATGTGTGATTTGGTTGTCGCATGCAGAAAGATCAGGTTTAGAGGGGAAGAAACATCTGTTTCTAGCAAAAATGACAGTGGCAGTTTTGTTGGGCAGTGAGCGTCGTTCCTTCATCTAATCTCCTTTTCTGGAAAGAGGTGTTCTTCGGCATTTCCGGAGCTTTTTACGCACGTAGATTGGTCAGTCGGTAACAAAAGACCGGCAGACGCCGAACCCGAAAACTTAACACTGAGATTTATCCGGCATTTACTTTGACCTCGACCATCTTCGTGAATACAGCCTCTGCAGCACTCACACAGGTTACAGTATGGTGAGTTCGACTTCGTCTACGACATTGAGTTGACATTCTCATGCTTGGGCCATTATAGGGCAAAGCCAAAAAGACCCGCAAGTTTGCAGCTGTGAAAAGGCTGTTGAATCCCAATGATATCAGGCTGTTCGTTGAGTTCAGTGCATTTTCACAATGTACTTTGGGACTGATTCGTCGTGTTAGGAAGGAAAACCAGGCCAAACAACAGAAGAAGGAAGCTGAAGTGAAAGAGAAAGCAGCCAAGAGAGTGTACGTTCCATCATTCTATCTAACTATTCTATTCTTTTCCGTTAAAGCGGTTCCACTTGAAATCACAGAACACAAGTAGCATCCTCGTTATTCTTGCAACACAATGATGCACTCGTTCCTCCGTATCGTGTGCTTATAGATACCAATTTTATCAACTTCAGTCTCCAAAATAAGTTAGAGCTTGTAAGCGGGATGATGGATTGTCTCTACGCAAAATGTGAGTTGGTTTCATTACGGTTGTAAGAGTTTTTACTGACGGAGCTCCGGGTATACGATAGGTATTCCATGTGTCACTGACTGTGTCATGGCTGAATTGGAGAAGCTTGGTCATAGATATCGCGTTGCTTTGAGGTTCGAACCCTTTTTTCTATCATTCATTCCACAAGTCTCAAATCTCAATATATCTCTATTCTCTAGAGTTGCTCGTGATCCCAGATTCGAGCGATTGGCGTGTTCTCATCCCGGAACTTACGCTGATGACTGCTTGGTCCAAAGAGTTACATCACATCGGTGCTATATTGTTGCAACATGCGATCGTGAACTCAGAAGGCGAATTCGAAAAGTACCTGGTGTTCCACTTATGTATATCGTCAAACGACGGTATGCCATCGAGCGTTTGCCAGACCAGGGTGCGCCGGTATAATTCTTCGGCTCGTTTCATCTCTCTTTCGTCTTCCTAGCTGTCTGTATATCTATAATTTCATTGCTTTTTTGTGTAGCCTTACTTTGTGAGTCCATCTTGCACTCTTTCTCCGCTATCTGTGTTGCTCATAGCATAATTTTCGCCCGACCAGTGCTTCGAATGATAAACTTTGTCCCTGGAGTTCGTTCAATCCTTGGTGTCTGCGCCATGCATGATTTAGGCTGTCTAAGGCTATCTTTGTTGGTTTACTCCCACTGGGAGCAATCGAGTATCACCGATCCATCTCTTCCTCACATTCCATCATGAAGATCCAAGACCTACCTACTCCCGTGCTCCAGACACCATCGGGACAACCGAAGGTTTAGCTTGCTGGCAATTGACACCGGTCAAATAGGGTTGAACACCTCAAAACCATTGGTTTACGTGGATTGTTTAACCATCGCCCAAGAGTACTAACGGAGGTCTGGTTCTGTACAATTGACCCACAGGCACCCGCAGATCTATCTCCTCTCCTCACCATCTGATCCTTGTAACTTCTCAAGTTTCTGGAAATTTCAGTCGGTTGTGAAGCTCCCTAGTGGTTGTTCATTTCGACACACGGCCCCAGGTGATGTTGCTTCCCATGTTGAGTACGTCATCGGATATGGTCCGAGAGGTGTTCGACTGGATTCTTTCCTCAACTTAGATATCGAAGGAAACGGCAAGTTGAGGGGAAATGTAGGCGTAAAGTCTTATGCTATCCTCGGATCTTGAGCAGGTGAGATTACCTTCGTCACCACCCTTGTGGACAGTCCATGAAGGTGCCTTGTCAGTTGCACATATTCATTATTTGATCATTTCTCCCAAAAAATCTTGTTCTCTTATTTTCTGCAAGCCACCAGATAATATTTTTTATCTCGATCTGCTTGGAATATTGACATTTGAATGTTGTTCAATAGTTGAAGAGCAATCTCTATAGTGGCCTCGCTGTCTTCGTTACAGTATCGACGGATCTTAACAGTCCCCTGTTTTATATTCTATTTTCCAAAATTTTTGTCGAATCACCCTCCGCCCTCCAAACTGAACCAAATAGCGCGCTCGTGACTCGTGTGACGGTTTCCCAAGCGCGTCCAACGACCATATAGTTCAGAAGGAGGGTATTCAACCAGTACGTATCAATCCTTCGGACTTGTATTGACCACTAGCATATATACAGCGTTCATAGGTCAAGAAGTCTAATCTTCTCCAGGAAAATGATCAAGAGGCTGCTATCGAAGAAGCTCCGAGCTCGTCTCTCGCGTGGGTTATATGGTCGATGTGGATGAAATGGCTTAGATTCGGCAATCGAAAAGGTATAGGAGAAGATAATATCAAGGTGCATCTTGGCATGGTGCTATCTCATTTGAGACGTAGATTTGAACACCTTAGGCTGTTCCTATCTCTGTTGGAGAGAAAGGGAAAAATATCTGGACTCAGATGCGCCGATGGGTCTGCATACGAAGCCGAAGTTGTCATTGTGGCATCTGGGTCTTGGACAGCATCAATCTTCAGTACTTGAGATTTGAACAAGACATGTTTTGCAACGGGGTACGTTATCTCATCCACCGAAGTTCATTTTTCACCTGTTTCTGATCTGGGGTTTCAAAGTTCAACAGTCAAAGTGTTGCATTCATTCAAATCATTTCGGAAGAACGCAAACTTTATGACAATGTTCCGGTGTCCCAAGATATCAAATCAGGTTTCTTATTCCCAGTGAATCTTTCTTAGAAACCGATATTGTTTCGCTTCTGTTGCAGTATTGACCCTCTAATTTCCGGCCCATGAAAAATAGCCCAGGCAAGATAACACCACGAAATAGCAATTCGTCACTAGTTGGACCTCATCCACTGGCGCATTACCTACCCCACGCACCACACTGTCAGGAAACATCTTCAAGAACCATACCCCGGACTTGTTTAGAAGTGACCATCCCGTGAAACTCGACTGTGCTGGTATGCTTCGTCTTCTGGCGTAATGGCGGTGTCATTGAGTCCCATTCAACTGAATGGTTTTATTGGTCCAGGTGTATGGACTCTTCAGACGTAATTGGATACCACCACGCAACTGATAGTGGAATCGTGTTTACCATGGTTGGTTGTGAATATGCATAAGGTTTGCTATAATTATCAACAATAGCTATCAGATAATTCTTTTGCTCACACTATCTTGTGTTCTATGCTAGTTCCTTCCGAATATTGGCAAACGTGTCGCGGATGCGATCCAAGGGACTTTAGAACCTGAGTTGGTGCAGAAGTTCGCACTCAACCGTGAACACAACTCGACAATCCCTCACTCTCGTCCTGGACAACAACCGCAAGAACTCAAGCTCGATAACTTGACTATTCCAGCAGACCTCTTACCGTGATACTATGAACTAACAAGTGGCCAGTTATCATAGAAATGAGTCGAATTCACCAGAAGAAGTCGTGTATTGAAAGATTGGAAGTAAGGGAATAAAGTCTCCAAATTCATGCAAAGTTCTACTTGGGGTGGCAGATAGAGCAGCAGCATTGATTATCTTGTAATGTACAAACGAATGCGAGAATTTACATGTACTTTTTGATTGGTAGGATGCAAGATGAAGCCAGAGGTTCTAAAAGATATAGGAAGCATTAAATGGATAACATATCGGAGATTGTTTTTGAAGAGACTCTTTAAGCCCGTCGACCGACAAATTCTCGCCATGAGTGAACCTCGGAAGGAATCTTCCCTTCGGTATATTTACGCAATCCACCTTGGGGTATCTTCTTCGCAAGAGCATCAACCCATAATTGAGCACAGCGAGCGTTGTTGAGTAAGGGTAAACCAAAGTCAACAGCATTTCTAGACGAAGTAGATGCATGAGTGAATCGTACACAATGCTGATAAGAAAACAAGACATACCGGCGGGCGACGTAATCCTCATCCACAAAGTCCTTGCCACGGGACTTGGCCAAGTTGATGACGCATTCAATGTCGTATTCATCGAATACCTCACGGAGTTTTCGCTTATCCCTGGTGGGGAAGAAAATCCTCTTTGCGGAAACGTATGGAAGACTGTTAAGGAATTCTTCAACCTCAGGTGATGAACAGTAGAGCTTGAAGCCAAGGTCGATAAGGGTCTTGGAGATAGTCTTCATTTCAGGAGTGGTGATATCACCACCGATGAGAACTCCACTGTTTGCAGTAGGAACCTTGAAACCGGTAGTAGAGAGAAGCGCAGCCCAATAAGCCTCTTGAATATCTTTACCGAAGCTTGCAACTTCTCCAGTACTGGCCATCTCTGAATGCACCGCAAAAAATCTCGATCAGAAACTCAGAACATGCTAAATAATACCAATTTTACTCACCAACACCAAGGAAAGGGTCTGCACCACCAAGTCGAGTCCATGAGAACTGCGAAACCTTGATCGCGGTATAATCACGCTTCTTGGCCATCTCATCAACAGGTTCAGGAACGTCTTGTCCAACAATAGCACATGTAGCAGCGTCGATGAAGTTTCGTCCGAGAACTTTGGATACGAAGGGGAATGAACGGGAGGCGCGAAGGTTACACTCGATGACCTTGAGTTGAGCATCTTCACCAGGAGTGTCTGATTGTTTCCTGATAATCTGCATGTTGAAAGGACCAGAAATCTCGAAAGCGGCGGCGACCTTCTCAGCGATTTCCTTGAGACGAGCCATATCATGTTCACTGAGTGAGAAAGGAGGCAGGACGAGTGTAGCATCTCCAGAGTGAACACCGGCGTTTTCAACGTGTTCAGAAACGGCATGGAGGAGAAGCTTGCCCTCATGTGCGACAGCGTCGACGTCAACTTCTTGAGCACCATCAATGAACTTGGTGATGACTACGGGGTGGAGAGGAGAGACATCAGCGGCAGCGGAGAGGTTGTATTCCAAAGCGTGTTCCTCGTAAACGACGTTCATGGCGGCACCAGAGAGAACATAAGAAGGACGAACAAGGACAGGGTAACTATGCAAACAAAACTTAGCATCCAGCGAGACTATTCGGATGAAGGACTCTTAACTCACCCAACGCGGTTGGCGAAGGCCTTGGCAGCCTCAAGAGACGAAACCTCAGTCCATTCGGGTTGATCGACACCAATGCTGTCCAAGATCTTAGAGAACTTGTGACGGTCCTCAGCGCTGTCAATCTTCTCGGGATCGGTTCCAAGAACAGAAACACCGTTGTGTTTGAGTCGGAGAGCAATGTTCTGAGGTAATTGACCTTTACAACATCAAAAGATCAATACCATCTCAAGTACAGAGAAACTTCAGACTTACCACCGACACTGACGACAACACCTTGAGCCTGTTCAAGTTCATAGATATCCATGACACGTTCGTAACCCAATTCCTCAAAGTAAAGCCTGTCCGCTTCATCGAAATCGGTAGAGACAGTCTCAGGGTTGTAGTTGATCATGATCGTCCTCTTGCCCATCTCACGGAGTTTACGAGCACAAGTGACCGCACACCAATCGAATTCGACGCTGCTTCCAATACGATAAACGCCGGAGCCGAGAACCATGGTACCATGTTCATCGAACTTGACATCGTGTTCGGAGGCGTTGTAGGTGGTGTAGAGATAGTTGGTGTGAGCAGGATATTCAGCAGCGAGTGTGTCGATACGTTTGACGAAGGGAGTGATACCAAAGGACTTGCGTTGTGCGCGGACGGTGTCCTCTTTGGAAGAAACGAGGTCAGCTATGTGAGAATCGGAGAATCCTTGGCATTTAGCCCGCTTCATGAGATCGCGATCGACGTTTTCAATAGATCCAGCTTGCTTGAGCGCGTAGACAGTTTGAACAATGTTGTCAATCTTGTACAAGAACCACTGCAATGCAATAACAAGTCAACAAATGTGAACGATCACTCAAACCCAGAGAGATGTTTACCTTGTCAATCTTAGTCAAATCGTGAATCTGGTCGACGGTGTAATTCTTGTTGAAGATAGCGTACGCAATAGCAAACAATCTCATGTCAGTAGGTTGAGACAGAGCACGGTCCAAGTCCTCTGGTTGGATGTAAGCCTCGAAACCTTTCCATCGAGGATCAACTTGACGAATAGCCTTTTGCAAAGATTCCTCGAATGTGCGACCAATAGCCATAACTTCACCAACAGATTTCATAGCGGAACCAACTTCGCGGTTAACATGTGTAGAGAACTTGGCCAAGTCCCACTTTGGAATCTTAGTGACGATGTAATCCAACGAAGGTTCGAAGCATGCCGTTGTAGTCTTGGTGACAGCGTTGGGAAGCTCAGGAAGAGTATAACCGAGAGCGATCTTGGCAGCTGTGTATGCGAGAGGATAACCAGTAGCTTTGGATGCCAATGCACTGCGCAAATAGAGTAAGTAACTGAAAAACATAAATGCTGATTTTGACACGAACCTAGAACGACTCAAACGCGCGTTGACTTCGATGACACAGTATTCCCTTGCAGTTGGGTTGAGAGCATACTGGATGTTACACTCGCCAACAACTCCGAGATGCCTAATGACCTTGAGAGCAGCACTTCGCAACATGTGGTATTCATCATCCGGGAGAGTCTGAGAAGGAGCGACGACGATAGAATCACCAGTGTGTGTACCAAGAGGGTCGAAGTTCTCCATGTTGCAGCAGATGATCGTGTTCTAAGATGTGATGAGAGACCTTAGTTAGACAAAAAGGGGTCGACCGAAATTGAGAGAAAAGGAACGTACGTCAGCAGCATCTCGAACGACCTCATACTCGAGTTCCTTCCACCCTTTCATACTGCGTTCAATGAGGACCTGAGGACTAAGACTCAAACTCTTTGCAGAGAGATCACGCAATTCATCCGGGTTGTTCGCGAAACCAGAACCAAGACCACCGAGCGTGAAAGCAGAACGGAGAATAACAGGGTAACCAATTTTCTCTGCTGCAGCCAAAGCATCGTTAACCGAAGAGACAGCTGTGGATTGAGCAACTGGAATATCGATCTCTATTGACAAGAAAGAATTGTCAGCGCCTCGTCCAAGTCGTCAATGATAAGAAGAGTGGAGCAGTCATTTCGAACGATAAGACAATTTGAATGTTCACGTGACCGCGAAGAAAATTGACCGAAAAAAATGGACAGCGATATAGCAGCGAGCGAGTCAAGCAAACATACCTTTCAGAGCCTGAACGAAAAGGTCACGATCTTCCGAAACTTCCAAAGTCCTGATAGGCGTGCCAAGAACCTGAACACCGAGTCGTTCCAAAACACCCATCCTGTCGAGTTCAATACCGACGTTGAGAGCACTTTGACCGCCAAAAGTAAGAAGAATACCATCAGGTCTCTCCTTTTCCAAAACGTAAGCCACGTAATCCGGAGTGATAGGCAAGAAGTAAACTTCGGAAGCCAGTTCATGCGAAGTTTGCCAAGTTGCAATATTGGGGTTAATGAGAACAGCGTCAACCCCTTCTTCACGGAGGGCTTTGAGTGCCTGACTTCCAGAATAATCGAATTCACCAGCTTGACCAATGCTAAGACCACCACTGCCGACAATCAAGACTTTTCGAACGTCAGGCCGAGGGATTTTTGGAAGAACCTTTGCTGAAATCTTGCGAGCAAGTTCTGAGGGGGAGTTGAGGACGTGTTCACCTTCTTCGGAACCGCTGTAAGAGCCGACTGCCGCCTGCGCGATAGCTCTGGCAGGTCTAGTAGGAGTCGGAGCTTGTCTGGTGCTAGAGATGTGGAATTGACGAGTAGCACTGAAGGCATACGATGGCTGCTGGTGAGCGAGCTGGAGACATCGTCGCAGACCCCAGCTGCTTGGATGGAATCGTATGAGACCCATCCTGAGTCGAGGGGAGAGGGCTCCTTTGCCAAAGACTAGGCGGTGAAGGGGGGAGGATGTCGGCGAACACAGAGAGAGTGGTGGAGGTTAGTCGACGAACCGAATATCTTTAAAGTACCTGGGCGCTTAATAAAATGCGTCTACGTGACTCGGACAAAATTCTTGACGTCGTTTTCAACTGTGTCTTCAATTGCTTGCTGATAGTTTTTCCAACCAACCACAACGAGCTACAACTGTTCCGAAAATTAAAATCAAATTGTCCGATACATTCAAGCAGGAAAGTATCCGCGACCATGCCCCAATACATCTACAAACCGAAATGATGATACAACTTACAACTACAGGCATGCTTGCCTTGAATCTACGTCTCCTAATCGTACTAACACCTCGATGAACTTGCTAGGATTGAACTTAAAAACTCGCCTCTCAGGCAGGAATAGGAGCACTCAGGATGGCGTCCACCTCATCTGCATCAGTCTCACTATTTTCAACTTCCACCATCTCCTCGTCTTCGTCCTCGAACTCCTCGGTGTCGTAGCTCGTGTCCATGAAAAAGCCCCCTCTTGCGAAATTGTTGACTTGATGCTCCGTGGATGAACCAGCCCTCGCATTCCCGGAATCCGTACGCACTTCATTGCCTATTAACCTCATTCGCTTTGCAGGAGGAGGGTCGATTCGATCGCGAGGATAATACCGCCCATCTTCGTCCAATTCCGCCTCCTCCTTGTGGAACATCCTATGTCTGAGACCACGACGTTCCCCGGGACCTTCCCTGTACATCCCTCCGGTGTCTTCTGCGTAATCAATCTCATAGTCATGTGGACGCTTTGGAGGAGTGCGCAACCGACTGGGCTTCGATGGGACAGCTGGCTTTTCAACTTCGTAAAACTCGTACGCAGAGACGTTTCTGACGATTCTCTTATCGTCCGGGAGACCTTGTCTGTTAAATAGAAATAAATTGTGAGCACATTAAACTTGGAATCGATAACAGGTCAGAGAGACTCACTGTTCACGCAGATGTAATCTTGCATTGTCTTGCACAGTAAGCTCGACTTCCCCCGCGATCTCTCCATTGAAATCAGTGGAAAGTTCCACGTTAATCTTGCCTTCGTAAAGATCCTCCAACGTCCAGTCTCGACCAAGATTGGGATTAAAGCCTACGAAGTAGCTTTGCAGCCTCTGTTGGGAAGCATGTTCCACCTGAATTTTGCATTTCAACGATTCGATTTGACTTCTGTACTCCTTGGCCAACTTTTTCATCGTGATTATTGAGCGCATATGGATATCGTTCTCCCTCTTGACACATTGCATCTTTTGAACAAAGTCAAGCATATCCTTCTCAGTGGAAGGATGGTGGTCGTCATCTCGAGGGTCGTTACTATTTCTAAGCTCCGGGATCTCCTTCTTCTGCGGAGCTCCCCCCTTTTGGTTGCTTGCTGCCTTCCCCTTGTTTGTTGAAGGGGCGGAGGGTGGGGCTACGTTAAGAGGAACGGCAGCAGGAGTAAAGGCAGGAGCAGGGAGGGGTGCGAGGGGTTGTTCCCCCGGTCTAAAGAACATTCGAGGGGGAAAGACATTTTGTTGGTGGCGACTAGGCCCTGCAACGGGTTGGGGTAGGGTGAAAACAGGAGGCCTTGCCTTGAGCAATGGATCCTGGAATGGGTTGTTGTCGAAAACCGCCGGCCTTAACAATGGTACAGGTGCAATTCTCGTAGATCCGGAGGGTGCGAAAAGTTGACGCGAAGCACCGCGCGTAGAATATCCCGCCGTTGCGGGAGAATGAGACACAGCAGGAGGAGCCCTTGCACTAGAAGGGGGGGTTCGAGAAGTTTGGAAAGGGTTATCGTCGGAATGCTCCGCTTCCCATTGACTGAGCATTGGTGATGGCGAAGGAGCTCTTGCCCGACGCAGTGGTCGTCTCTCTGAAGCAGATGGTGCGGGGACTTCAAAGTTGTTGTCTGAGTGGGTTACCTCCAGATGACGGACGGAGACATTGGCCCTTCTTTCTGGTGAGGGAGTCGGTGTAATGTTGACAACCGCTTCTGCTGGATGGAATGCGCCGCGTTCATCATCGTCTGAGAGTGTTGGCAAGTCTGGGCAGGATATTGCGGGTACTTAGGAAATCGTGTGAAGATTGAAGGTGTTTAGTAACTCACCTCGTTCTTCTTCTTCATCCTCAATAGCATCATCTCCCGGCAGACCTCCTCCAGCCGGAGACTGGTATTCATCCAGGTGAAGTTCTGACATAGACTCTCTTTTAATCAGACCTGATAGAAACATGTTTAGATGAATGCAGGATGGCTGGGATATCCCTCGGAAACTTAGGACGCACCGTGTGTTTCATTTTCTTGCTCATACTGAGCTTCGGGTTCTTCAGGCATACCCAAATTCTGGCTCAACGCTTCCGGAACATTGTCGTCCAATTTGGCATCTTGCGTTTCAACCAAACTCATTGCGCGAGATTGCAACGCGAGAGGGTACACAGCTGTTGTCGCACCTAAAGTGATCCGCAGTGAGCGACTAAGTTCCTCATGAACATGACTCTATTTGCTCGAGCTACTTACCAGAGGGACCTGCCCGCATGTCTTGCTCGTCTGGTTGCTCGACTACTTGTTCTACTTGCTGTGGTTCGCTTGCTTGCTTCTGTGCTGTCGATAACGGTTCAACCGCATCGTCTTGTTGTTTCGATTTCTTTCGTTGGGCTCCCACGGTAGGTACCTTTTTGCTAAGGAAAGAACAATATTGACAGTCAGTTAGGTTCCCAATAGGATCGAGCCAATGTCGATGACAACTCTCGACAATGGCTTCGCGTATAAAGGTGACTTACGGGACCCCTTCGGGATACATAGCCAGCAACGTCTTGATTATCGACTCCGACGTTGCATTGGCCTTAACGTGATGAGTCTACGGAGTGTGCAATGAGTCGTTGGACATTGACCGAAGATGGAAGAGAACACAAACCTTAGCGAGGCCTTGAAGGCGACGCCTGTTGAGCCCTTTGAGAGCCGCTTCATCCATGGTGATGATTTAGAATTGGGTGGCAAAGTAGTGTTTACGGTGGTTGTGGCCGAGGGGGGAATGTGTCTCTGCGAGGGGATGGTGGTGGGTTGGGAAGAAGAAAGAAAACGCGTTGAGCTCTGCTATACAAAGGATTCAACCGTGTGAGTATTGGTTAGGCGAATTCGTTGTTACCAGTCTGCCTCACTGGAGGTAGAAATGCGGCGTCTTCCGGGGGTTGTACGTGTTTATTTATTCATCCTGCACAGCTTTATGCCCCTAAACTCAACCAAGCACAAGCATTGACCTATGGGTATCAAATTGCCCCGAATTTTCTGGCGATTTTTATTGTGTAGAATACAAAAACTAAACGGAAGGTCAATGCCCAAAGGACAAGGACACACCGGCGCCTATACTGGCGACTTTGTTGTTCGCGCAAACTAAATTCGGATGTGACGGCATAGATCAATGCTGGTATGTGATCGGCACTAATCGGCATCAAAAGAACAGTCTCGAATGTGAAATCACATGCAACTGATCTGCGCGATAATCAAAAAATTGATTTATTAGGGCCAAAAATGGTGCGAGTGGGATTTGAACCCACGCCTGGATACCCAGATGAGAAAACCCGTTGGAGCAGGCAAGCTTTCGCTTGAGTCACACGCCTTGGACCGCTCGGCCATCGCACCGATGCCAAGTGAAAGGCCAATCCCCCCTCGGACAGAATCCGACAGACTAGAAAGATCCCAAAAACTGGAAGTCAGTCTCACAAATATGGTGCATCTCAATGTCCGTTTCAGAAGGTCGACGCCAACCGTACAGACGAATCATTGATGGTGAAATGTGCGGGTCAGAAAAACGACATGGATTCAAATTGTGAGAGGAGTATACAATGATATATCTTTCTTATCGGGACACATTTCCACGCACTACTCATGTAATAGTACAACAAAGTTGGGAGCGAATTTCTTGCAGAATAAGCGTACAGAAAACCATCAACCAAGCACCAGAGCCAACGGTGATTCAATACTAGACGATTACAAGAGTCACCTGAGAACTAAACGAGAGATATGTCAAAATCAAGTATAGCATAATAAAAAACACTACACACCTTTCTTAAGCCTGAGGAGAAGCAGTAGCAACATGACTTCCGTAAGCGTAGTGAGTGTTCTCGACAGCGTTGAATTGAACATTAGCCTGCTTCTGGAAAACCATGATACAATCCGACCCTCCAAGTTGGAAATAACTAATCTCATCTCCCTTCTTCACGACGTCACCCTTCTTGACACTCAAGACGACAGATGAGACTTGAGCCATTCCGATGGGCAAAACCGCAACCAAACCAAGCACGGGGTTGTCAATCAAAATGAGACCACGAGATTGGATGAATTGGTAACCAGGAGTGTCAGGTGCCTCTAATCCACGCTTGGTTTCAAATTCTCCTTCTGCTGGAGAAATGAAACGACAAGGAGTGCAGACTTTGACACCGGGCTTGTCAGGGTGGTCTGTAAGTTTGACCTCCAAATAGCAAAGTCCAGGAATGATCTTGGCTTCGATGACCGTTCCAGAGACAGGTGCATGTTGACGATGGTAATCAGATGGACCGAGGAAAGAATGAGTGAAAACCCCTCCTACGAATTGAGGCCCAAAGGTCGTATCGGCGAGTAATTGGTCGATGTGCCATGGAAGCCCCTTCAAAGTAACACAACCCTTCTCGTCAACGTTCCAGCAACCACCATATGCGGAATCGGCAGGTTGAACGATGATTCTGTCGTCAGAAGGATTAGCGATTGGACGAACGCTAGGATCGATCTTCCTCGCGAAGAACTCATTGAAAGTCCTCCAGCCCTCGGGAGGAATAGGATAATCCTTCATGTGCCAATCCGCCTGAATCTCTGGAGCATAGAAAGTAGCGAGAGTCTTGTCGTTGATAGACTCCGGTGTATCCATCCAAGTCCCGACAGCCTTCGCGTAGTCGATCAACCATTGGGAAAGCCAAGTCCAAGGATGATGAGAGCTGGGTAGAATAGGAGTTTGGAAGTATTTGACGGGCGGTAAATCGATGACGAAGTAGAAAAGGACGATTTGGTCGTAGATGAAACGACCGGTCTTGTCTTCGAAGGGAATCCACTTCAAAGTAGACTCGTACCAGTTGATGTAGTCCTCGAAAGTGTTGATACCGAAACGAGGGTCGTTAAGTTGCTCGACGTTGAGATGCTTAGCGATACGGAACGCAGCTTCGAAAGCGCGATTGAAGACTACGTTCTCGGCGAGGAACTTGCGGAGGATGTCGACAATGTTTTCGCCCATGCTAATGCAGATACACCTTGTCAGCACACACTCTAAGAACATTTCAAGATATTTCGACTCACATGAAAAGAATCGAGAGACAGGAATGTAGCTGTTTGAAAGAGATTTGAAGATGCGCTGCTAGGGGGTGTTGGTTTCAGTTTGGGTGCACAAATTAGTTGAAAGTGTGAGAGGCCTACTGAGTAACGCGGCAGTCGAGGAGAAAAGTGGGATGCTCTAACTCGACGAACCCAGTCAGCTTTTAAGCAGAAACGAGAGCGTTAATACTCCAATGTTGGATTCTAAACGTCCAGACTCTCTCGGTTCTCTTCAACGCCACGACAGAATCTACGTCCTCGTGTTGAACCAGCAGACAACCTATGAGAACGAGAAGGAGAAGGACTTTACGTCTCTACCGTCGGTTACTGAAAGTTTCCGATGGTTTTTGGAGAAAAGCGAACGTGCAAGTGGATGGTTTTCGAGGATAGATGTCAACCTCTGTCAAGGCGCACCACCGTCGGAGTTGGGTTGGGTCAAAGTACCATGGCATCTTTTGCGTAATTTACGCGACTGTCTTCTCGCTAGTCAACACAGATAGTAGCAGCCCTCTAATTGAAGTCATACATACAGTTGTAAAAGCTGATGCAGAATTGATATCTCCAGGATACTTGAATAGGGTTTACATGATAGTTCCTACAATGAAATGCGAATGCATTGAATACTCTACCTAATTTGGATTCTGAACAAAAGGGCAACTCACTATGACACGTAGCATGGAAGGCTTGATTGTAGATTAGTGGTCTGATTCTCACCAGCTTGACCTCAGGGTCGTGGTTCCCGATGGAGCTTCTACAAGTCATGGCGAAGGCAGGTCAACCTCCGACTCAATATTGGAATGGAGTCGAGTGAGTCCTAGGACATGGAAGGTACGAGCGCCACATATTCACTTTCCCAATGATATCAGAGGCCTATCTTTCGCAGTACTGCAGTCGACGTACTAGGAAGAGACTACCTGGATGAATAACCTGCCACCCAAGACATTGGGCTGGAACGATATTGAGTGAGTATGTAATTCAGGCTAACAGGGGAGAGAGCGTGATGTACAGGTGGAAACCTACTGTGACAGTGGGTATGGTGGTATCCTCCAAATCTTCTAGAAATTGCGATGTATCCAATGCACCAACAAACTTGGCCCTTTTGGGATCCAAGTCTTCAACTTTAGATAGTGAAATATTTCTGGCGGTCAAATGATTCCCAATTTGCTTGCTCGACGTTCACATCTTCCTCTGTCTGACGTGACCGCGTCACTTACCGCTGGCTCGTTTTCGTCCTTTTTGAGAACTGCGAGATAGATTCTGGGGTACGATTACTTCAACATTACTAGAAAGATATGAACTGACATCTCACCTGCTTGAGGCTCGCCGACTGATAAGTAGCATGGAAGACCACCGGACGGATTGGAAGAACAACGACCAGTTCGCTAAGTCCGATGGTCATAGTTATTTTGGTTGACGAAGCATTCGGATTCCATGATTGAGCTTGATCTGTAGTAGGATGGGTAAGTAGGCGGTAAATTAACGGTCACTTATTCGAGTATCTCATTCTCAGTACAGTTCAAACCTATGGGGCTGGAAACGAGGTAGTATTTGGTAGTGAACCTTTCCGTCAAATCGACAATAAATGATTTAACAGCAGATGTATTGAAATAGAGTGAAACATGATGTCGGGTTCATCCCCAGTGCAGATCTATATAGTTGTTGCTGTCGCTGTATATAGAGAAGCTTGTTAGTCAGTCTGCTCATCAAGTCTCAGCAAGTAGAAGTCGGGGATATTCGATACTCACCTGCTACCTCTATGCCAAAAGCAAAATCTGGAGCTAGAAATGTATGCCGCAGTACTCTCAATGACAATAACACCTTTACCCGATAGGTATTGATAGAATACGTTCTTCGCTCTTCCTGCGCAAACCCTTTGCTAATGTTGTAATGAGTTCTATTTCCAGCGAGATACCATATAGCTGAGATGTGATGTTGTATCAGAAATATTTCACGGACGTGAAGGTTGCGTGAACTTGGAAGGGTCAAGCTACCAAGGCACTCAAAGGCACCATCGGCATTTCCCGGCCTACACTTGTTGTGCTCATTGCGCAGTGCGCATTCACTCAGTTCAACTTGTTACTTGACCTCGACGTCGTATATTGATTCTATATATCTATCTTGTCTTTCTAGCTGTTTTCTTCCCCAGGAACTACTTCTCGAAGGTACAACTATTTCATCGCAATCTCTCTTCAGAACTCAGAACAGGACAAATTCGCATTTACATCGCCAGCTTAAGACCAAGCATTGGAATGGATCAGGTGCAAATTCTACCTCTGGTTTCATCTATCATTTTTGCCTTTCTCTGCAAAACAAACGGT